>JAECUM010005592.1:0-103949 GCA_016617855.1 Megalonaias nervosa
ATATAATTATAATGTTCTTGTGCGTAACTCTGTGTGTGTTTCTATGTGTACGTGTGCATACGCGTTTGTGTGTGTGTGTGTGTGTGTGTGTGTGTGTGCGAGAGAGAGAGAGAGAGAGAGAGAGAGAGAGAGAGAGAGAGATCCTTCCCGTTTTACTTGTTTTATGTAGATGAAATGTTTTTCATACAGTATCAGCAGCAGTTATTTCTCTTGTATTCAGTCTGGAGTTTTGCTTCCTGATCGCGAAATACTTTTTAAAGCAGAACAGACACAGAACGACACGGATTATTACTGATATGGACGAATTGGAACCAGTCTAGAATGGTGAATATGTAATAAAGAATATATGATTGGCCAGGAGTTTGTTTGATAATGAAAGTAAGGTTTTAGTAAAATATATTTTTAGAGTTCATCCTAGTTGCAACTGAAAATTCACTGACGTTGTTTTGTTGATGGACTTCAGTCTTTTAACAGACTTGAGTTTGGAAACATCATAATGTGATGGCGTTACTGTGGCAGTTTCCAAGATTGGAAATGGTGATTAAATAGACATGTACTAATATCAGCAATATCATGGTATGTCCTGTGTATTTAGAAATATATTCTTGTATTGTATTTAATTCAAAACAAGCTTGGATCTCGTTTCAGGATATTCAAATCTAATACGGAATACAGAATATAAGTTGAAATCATCATAAATTTTAACTAAACGGCCCAATATTTGGACATTTGCATGAGATTCCTGAATTCATAATTATCCCATTAACAGGGTAGTAATGCTGTTTTGGGGTACCCAAGCAGACATATACTTATATTTAACTTGTTTATTTTGTATCTACATACATTTCCATTGTAAGTATTGCTATTAGTTGTATGATTATTGTTATCAGTTTTCATGCAAAGCTTGTATCATAATCCTACAGTACTTAGAGCCTACGTATTACTGGCATAAATATTGGTTGTGCGGTCATCTGAAACTGCTAGATGTATAATTACATCTACACCTATTTTTTTAGTATGCATTACATACAGAATTTAATTTGCTGAATCTGTTTATAAAGGTGGATCGGTGTTTACAATATAGCTTTTGTGAATATCTGTTCGCAAGTGTTTGAGGTAACGTTCACAAATGTATGATGTAAAACTATCAACACCACGAGCACAAACAATAATAATTACATCATTATGTTTATGGTATGGATGATAGTTATGCAAATTATAACCATTGCCTAGCTCAGTACATATTTAATAGTTCAGTGCCTTACTCATATGCCCACAGTCAGCAACTATATGGTTAATTTCTCCAAACAAATCTCTCCCGCGATTAGTTCTTTTATATATATATATATATATATATATATATATATATATATATATATATATATATATATATATATATATATATATATAATACATGTATAATATATATATATTATATTGCAACTATTTACTTTTGTACACAATGATTGACTTTGTTGTGAATTTATGATTATCCCTCAGAAGTTACCTCGCTGTATTTGTTGATAATTTTGACGACTTAATTTATGCTTTTGACATGTTGTTTTACTCTTTCATACTAAAGTGAATCAGATCATTTTGCCCAAAATTGTTAATATAGTCATCTATGATAATGAAATTTTTGCTTATGTATCAAATTACAGGCCCGTTGTTGATCTGATCGATTCATTGGTATCACGTACATCACAATTGTTACATATGGTGCTAGATCACGCAGATAATCTCGTTCGTTTGTAGTTAAAGCCATTTCTCAGCGCTAGGCTACTCATGGCTAGCTAATATAACTGGTGGAGTAAGAACCTGGAAAACCTCAATAACACCACCGACTGCGAGAAAGTACTGCAAACGTTCTGACATACACACATTAGCTGAGCCCGAGACTCGAACCACACGGACAGAATTGAGATAGCATTGATTGATAAGGGCAAGCGTTTAGATCACCATGTCACCAGGGCCCAAGCACATAACTGTTTGACATATAGGACTTTGAGTATCGATATAATTAAGTATTTGATCAAATATTTCTTCGGTCAGTACCAAATCAGGACCACTTTGTACTGCCTTTAATCCTCTATCATATATGGCAACAGTGGAAAAGTTTCCAAGATTATACAGCTCGAATTAGTCATGTATTATTTGTGCAGTTGAGCATGATGCTACACATTTGTTATATTTGCTATTCGTCTCACACTTACTCCACGCAGAATTGCGCAATCTGTTGTATGTACATTGTCATTTTGGTGCATGAGGTACTATGATGTCAATGAGATATATTGTGACTGATGTTTTGACACACTGTGTATTGCTTCCATATATTTTGGTTCACAACATGTTAATGGTATATTATTTGTTGCCTGGGAACTTCTCACATACGCAGTCGTGTATGTCCTTACCTTATTTCTATTTCTTCCTACTAAACTTTTGATTTAATTCTCTCTCTAGTCGGTTTCTCAATTTGTCTTTAAAGTCTATCAACTTGGCTTTGAAGTCCTCATTAGGAGATTGGTGTCAGAGGCAACTGATATTGTTTGGCCTGGATCTTGGAACTTACCCCTCCTCAGCCGCATTTTAGGTTATTTGTCTCAGCTGGTTGTCATGGTCACTGTTAGTGATTTCTCATTTAAACCCAGTATCTCTAATAATCATACCAGTTTCCCTGTATAATATAATATGATCTGTATATCTCTAACATTACAGAACCACGTGCAGAACTATGATCTAAAAGTAGACTGGATGCTCTCCTAAAGACAATTTTGCTTTACCAACGTTTAGCCCATTAACCCTTAACTTCAATTCACGTTTCTTTTCCGGTAAGTATCGATCAACATTTAAGACCATTAACGTGTTTTCATACAATACACGGGAGTTTGTCCTTCGTTTCCAAATCCTGCGTTAATAGTTCGGACATTTATGTAGATAAAAATGCAGATGTGAATATTATCTCAATCAGGAAGGAACAGTTTCTCTGTTCATATTGTGCCTTCTAATCGATCATTTATAGTTGAATCTAAATCCCTGAGATAGTATCTCTCAAAAGATAAGCTTGCATCAAAGTCGGTTTTATTCAGGCTAAAATCAGACTTTGATAATAGTAACTTAGATCTTGAGTTCCCTACGTTGAAAATCGAACTATCAACTTATATGCTGCCCACATAATTATAAGAAAATGAAATCAACATATATAGGATATATCATAGCTAAAATGTTAGATTTATAATACCAATTATTAAATACTAGTAGTTATAATAAATCACACTGCTAAGTTTTTTCTAATTCCATATCATGACAAATTCACCATTTACAGGCAACAACTTTAGTACATCTACTAATTTGCGGAGCCATATTTGCTCATATCGGACCTATGCGCTATCTTGAATGGAAAAGTGATTATGAGCATGAGAATTCAGACATTTAAAGTTACTGAATTTCTAATGTCATTTTGTTTTCATGGGTTTGCTCAATAAAGCTGAAAAAGTACCGTGAATCCAGAACTAACGGGCAGCTTCGTTTCAAACAGGTTCCACATTTTAGTTAGAATAGTCGTTCGTCACAATTTTCGTTTATATGGGAAATTCCCTTGCAGATAATAACAATCTACGTGCGTCACGTGATGTACAGCCCTGAAGGCAAAATGCGAGCAAAAATCATGGAGTTAAATGTTGGTGAGTGAAATCCAGATTGTATTGCACTTGGCAATTTACTGGACTGTAGTACGGTGTCCAGTTGATTGCATGTACAGTTGCGCCTCACTGATTAGTACGTCAAATGAGATGACCATTAAATTATACTCTAATAAAATCACTGTGTCAATACTTTTGGAGATCATATTATTTACTGCTGCGGCTTCAAGATGTTGTTAGTTACCTACATTAGGATTAGATTAGAAAACTGTATGCAACCATTTCTTTTGTATTTCCTTTTTCCGATGACGTTTTTCTTATAAAATAACAAATTTTGCAATTGCCCTCAACATTGCGTAGTGGACGTTAATTGTGATCATGTACATGTTGATATTCTTCTAACAGTTATTTTTATTTTCATTTTCTATTTCAGTGGTTTACTGAATGTTTGACATATTATGTCACAGCTCTTTCAAACTGTTTAGTAAAACTGAAATCTCCTTCAATGAGGGACATGAATAACACTTAGATATGTTTCTAAGACCTGTGCAGTGATTTTAGATAGTTAATTAAATTATATACTTGCATTGTTTTCTCAAGCTGGTAAATAGTAAATCTTTGTCTCGTTTACATAGTGCTTGTTCTTGCAGTCTATTTCAGCGGATGGTACCTGAACCATGTAATAAATAGGGGAGGATGCAAGATTTTTGCTCTGACATGATCTATTGGGAAGAGGTGGTTCAGTGTATTTTAAGTGGCCCATGTACTTATTTACCACCTACAAGTGTGCGATTTTAAAAGATGAAAAAGTGAGAACCTCACCATTTGATAATGCTCAAATGGATTTCGGTACTGATTTGAAGTAAAAGTGTATAGAGGTATAAGGAGAAAAATATTAAAAGTTTCCCCACAAACTCCATAAACGTGCCTTTTTGTGAGACACTATGATGTTATGGAATCTTCATACTGTAATTCGTTTCATATGATTCAAATCATACTCCAGCTAAGTCACCTATATTTATCCTATGTACACGAGGAAAGCATAAGGGTTCATTTAGAAAAGACGGTGTAAGAACTATTAAAATATATTTTACGTACAATGTGCTATTACGAGACAGTATAGTAGTCTAATAAAATATTTTGTTTAAAATTTTTTTGAATGTTATGATAGGAACTAATGATGTGTTGCACAGCTGTATACAAATGCTTAAACGTGCTAAACACTGTTTAAACCAATTATTCCTCTATATGTGAAACAATCTAGGCTTAAAGTATAGCACAAGCAGCTGGAGAAAGATGGCTCTGTAAGAGGATGTTCTCTATGTCAATATGTTTGGTATATGATCCATTGCAAAAATAAATAAAGATAATAATGTGTTTGAAATATTAATCAATTATTAGTTTCTTACTCATATGATTTGTTCATTATTAAGTATATTTACCACTATGCTAGAAACCGATGCTTTTCAGAATTGATGTTTAGTATGATTACAGTCTAATGATGTACTGGTAGGAAACTGTTGCATGCCACCATGCCTGATTATTGAACGCTTTGCACTGTAAACTGATCGCTAATGATTTGTACATTGGTGGCCAGGTACTAAACTGGATGATATCAGAAATACGACTTGTGAACTAATCACAATGTAGGGTAGTGGTAATTTTATTTACAACATTGTGACATCACAACAGGCGACATTCAAACCAGTCTGTATTAGATCACACATTTAGGGCGACCTGACCCAATACGTCCACGTAATATAAAATTGCATTCTGCCGGATGTGTTTGTCGTGGCGTGTAAATATTGAAATTCCAAAGGAATATGGATGTAGATAGATCAAAATAACGTTTAAACGTATGTATTTGTGTGCCTCTTTTAGCAATCCCTAAAATATCTTTTATATAGAATAACTTGCATTTATTGGTAATTACTTGTGATTTTTCATCAAATTATGCCAACCTTGTTTACGTATATTTCATTCACTTGAAAAAACAATACCTTTTAAGTAACTGCGAGTATATATTTAAAGAGTACATGTCCATCTAATTAAACTCTTCCCACTTTTTAGCATTAATATTTGGTATTAAGTGTCTTTGAGAATACATGATGTTAATACTTACCTTTTGTATCTTTCTTTCCTGAAGAATATAAATTTATTGATAATAGAAAAGTGAAATCAACTTGATTTGCTTCAAAAAGAGGATTTATATACACATGTATATAACCAAAACGCAGTGCACGCACTGTTATGAAGTATTTCATTGAAGCTGTAACAAAATCTACTGTCTAGGTTCTGTCATACGTAAATCTGTAACTGCTACTTTCCTAGTTTTCTCCTTCCGCAATATATAAGCGTTAGGCACAGTAACTGTGCCTGACTGTTTAGTTTACCACTATAATAGGAAATATAATGGTTCGACAATAATCATAGAATATCAACGTCCCAACTATCATTTCTTCTGTAATTCCATTTTAAGTCCTACTTCGTTTGCATTCCTCTATAATGCTTTCTCCCATGCACAGTATTTTTTCGCTACAGTAATTGTCTCTTTTAGGCCGAGCCTAACAGGAATCTATCCAAAACATGTACCACTAAAAAGAGTTTGCTCCAAACGTTCTACTACTGAAACAAAGCCTTTAAGATGGACCGATTCGACAACTGTAACAAGTGCGTGTGATGTTTTCTAATATTCATATATACACTAAGGATCTGACAATCGTATGAATTGAGTCATAATCATTTTATTATTGTCTAAATGTTTTTTCTCAATTTGCATCCGTTTAAGCCAAAGCAAAGAAGAATTAAATAACATTTCAACAAAGGTCAGAATAATGGCAATACAACACATCACAGTTGAAGTTTTCGTTTTTTGTCTCAGACATACAAGCTTGCGGAATTATTACTTGTTCGACTCAAGTCTATTTATGATGTGCCTGTGGGCGAACATAATAGGAAACATAATAGCCAGGATAGAGGACGAAAACCTCATTGAATAAAGAGATAAGATCTCATTTACCTTTATATCTTCTTCAAACTTAAATCAGGTATATATCTGCTAAAACCTCCATCAATATTTCTCATCGCTTGTAATTGTGTGCACCAACCAAACTGTAACCAGATGGAGGGCCTGAACGATATTTCTTTGATATGATACATCCATATTCTAGTGAGAGTGTAATTCAGAAACAGAAGGAGAGACCAAGTCTAAATATCGCAATCGCATATAAAACCCGGTTCATTTGCATCACAGCCGGTCGCAAGACAATACAAAAATCTTGACCGCAAGTAGGGCCAGTAAATACCCTAATATACATGTACCACTAAAATTAAATCATCAAAAGAATTCACCTTTCGTACTCGTGTTCAGAAAACGATATATTACATATGCAATTCCGTAAATGTTGCCTTGTTTCTAACTATACGACTACACACACACACACACACACACACACATATATATATATATATATATATATATATATATATATATATATATATATATATATATATATATATATATATATATATATATATATATATATATATATATATATATATATATATATATATATATATATATATATATATATTATACTTAACCATCTGAGTTGCTCAAGGCCTTAGTTGCTTTCGGGATAGGTAGACCTGTTATAGTTTATTGACAAGTATTCTTCTATATATATATATAACAAAAGAAAAGAGTGAAGCCAACAAGCTTTGTAAATTTAACAAAAATGATTTATTTCTCTGGAAAACAACGTAAAACATAGAAAGTAGGACTTACGGTTTGTGAATATGATCCAAAATTTAATCCTAGGATTGAAACATATAAGTCCTATCACTAAACAGTTCTAATTGAATCCAGGTTCGAATCTCGATGAAGTTCCAATATGGAGCCGATGACGTCAGATGAGGTCGCTGTACTGATGGCAACAGATCCTCGATTGAATCACAGTTCATAATGTTTCCATTTAGAATTCCAGAATAAATTACCACTGAATATATTTGTCGCAGAACCTTTATAAATATGAAGCAAATGTGTAGTTTTCTAGTGAATGAATTATTAAATTCCAATAATTTGATAAACATCAAAACAATCTGACATCAACAATATAAACACCTTGTGCCCTCAAGGCGTAAATATACGACTGAATAAGCCTACTACCAATTGGCTGTTTTCAGCCTCGATTTTTGATCACATGGTGGCTCACGTGATGGATTACTTGAGTACGAATATAAACAGCGCATTAAAAAGAAATGACAATTTGCACGCACACAGAACATGACCTTGGTAATAGTCAATCGTTTTCACTTGATGTTTACAAGATCTATAAACCAAGGTGAGCTAAAAATAGTGCTGATGTAACCGTTATAATCTGATCGGGTCAAGCCAATTTTCCTAAAAGATATTCAAATCCAATGAAAATTATCATTACAATAAAATGTAATGAAACAAAAATAAAAAAAAGAATTTTAAAACTAACACACAAGTAATTAAATTACATGTACGTAGCAATATATAAATATATACACATACATACATATTTCTAAGTAAGTAGGTTTACCCTGATATCATGTGATTGATATAAATATGTAAAAGAGTTGATTTTAATGTTCAACATCTTGTAACAACGAGTTGTAACATAGCTTTTCAAGCACGTTTCGCCAGAAAAAGGTATGAAAAGTCTTCTTGGTAGGGAAACAATATTCCTATGGAAAAGCTAAAATACATTCTATGCTACGCGATCCTATGAAATCAACAACGAGCATGATACAATAACTAATGCAAGTACGCTTTACACTGTGTTTATAACATGATTTAATTTATCTGAATGGCTATTGAACAATAAATATTTGCACCTAGCAATCATATAACGACCCTATAACATGCATGCGTTGTATTTTTCGGTGGAGAGTGAACATCGTAGAATACTTACCTGTGAAAAAGAATAGAGTTATTAAGGAAATAAAAACGCTTCATTTATTTGCTTTCAAAGGAGTGTTATACGCATTCACATGTTCATAAATACAAATAAAATGTATGCTGTGTCTTGCAGTAACTACCCCCCCCCCCGCCAATCCCTGGGTCACTGCAGCCCAAAAGAACAATTTGAAAGCATGTTTTCACCAAACGAACATACAAGAGGGGTCAAAATTCGCTTGGACCTATATTAGGAGACGAAAGGCCAAAATCCTTAACAAATAAAACATGAGCAAATAAAAGAGAACTTCAAACTGTATGCCTTGTGGTAGAAACTAAGATAAACTATATGAATAGTTAGTTACGAAAACACTCAAAAACAGTTCGTTACGAAAACACTCAAAACAATTCTTATTAATTGCTTTTTACTTGATTGAGGCAAGCATATTACTCCATGATTACTAGCTTTACTTGCTAATTTGTCACGTTTAGATTGCATTGGTCTCTTTAAATTATAGTACTTAATTCAGTAAAATAAATTATGTAAAGCTATTACTAAGTAATTCAATTACTTGGATTCTAAGCATGACTTACAAAAATGGTTTACTTGTTATAACATTTTACTTGCTCTTCCTAGCTGTTAACTCATTCAAGACAAGCATGAGACAAAAGTCATGACAACGTGCATGGTTGCAAAGAAGGTTGATATTAACATTTGTGGTAGCATTGTAGAGACGCCCGCACAGACTAAGCTGATAAGGTATTGATTTAAAACTTATTGATTTGAAAATTCAACCATTACTATTGTCGTCTAATATTCGCATCTCCATTAAGGCTCTCATATCCAAAACAGTATCATATGTGTACGTTGCACATCATTACAGCAGCAACTGTTTCTAATTTTATTATTACTCTTTCATACGTTTCTTTCATAAAATAGAAGTGGAAAATCTTATTTGCATTTTGAACTGGTACTCTCAGTTTAGCTTCCAAAATTATCCTCATGTACATGTACAGACTACAAGAGTATGTATATTTCTATCAGTTATTGTGGAAAGGCGAAACAAAACTGGAAAAAATATTAGTCATCCAGTCTTAAATATATTTTTATTCTGGCGGCGAAGTAAATAAAGCTGCCATCAGATAATATCTAGGTCAATATCCCGGCCAAAACTTATACAGTTTATATAGATTTTATTTCCAAGAGTACACAATTGACATTGCTTATATGGGATCTGATATAGGAGAGAAAGTTATGCACATCAGTCATTTCTTGCTTGTTGTTTTTGCCTGTTTCAAACTCCATTTTTCAGCATTTTTTTCTGTGGATGATTTTAAGTTCTAATATTAAGGAAATCTAGTTAAATCTAGTAATCTAATCTAATCTAATCTAATCTAGGCAATCGAGTAGCAAAATCTTCTAAGAATGTTTCCCCTAACAGAACAACAAAATGGCGCGAATAGTCTTCTTGATAGGGAAACGATACACCAATGGGAAAGCAGAACTAAAAGCAAACAAACATTCGAAGCTTTGAGATCTTAAGGAAAGAAAATGAGCCTGGTAAAATAACTGATGAGAATACACATTAGTATATATGATGAAATACAATTTAAATTGTCTGAAAGTTTATTCGATTATGTATATTCACCATACCAGTCATGTAATGCCCGTATAACATGTATGAGTTTGCACTTACTGGTGGTGAGTAGACATCGTAGAATACTTACATGTTCCCTCCTTTCCTGAAAAAGTCATTAAGGAAAGAAAATAAACTCCACGTCTTTGTTTTCAAAATGATATTCATGCGTATTTACATATTTGCAAACATATATACAATCTATGTCAAGTCGTGAAGCGAGTATCCAAAAACACTGGCTTACATCATCGATATAAAACAATTTTCAAAGCATTCGTCCATCAAAATAACATGAAAGAGATGTGAAAACTGGCTGCGACTTAGATTATGAAATGAAATGCCTGTTGAATCTTGCGAAAAGGCCTGACATTAGCATTTCCTCTAACATTCTAAAGAATCTCTCACATACTATGCTGATAAACAGTAGTTTATGATGGAGTGTTTATAAAACAAATTATGCATTCCCAGTCTTATAATATTCCTATATCCTTTTTAGGGTCTTCTATCCAAAACCTTCTCATTTGTGTAAGCTGTGTATCATTACTCAAGCAGAAAATTTGAAATTTGATCACGTTCTGTCAGTGTGTCTTCCAAACTTTTCAGCATGGATATTTAAACAGTAAAAAAGTATGTCAATATCTTAACATACAACTGCCATTAGACTACATCTCGGTCATAATCCCTGCCAAGAAACTACACTCTGTATATACATTTTCGTTACTAAGTACACAATTGACAAAGCTTTGTTTTGTGATCAGATGTAGGAGAGAAAGTTCCGCACATCAAGTATTTCTTTGTTCTCTGTTTTGTTTGTTACATGCTCCACATCTGTTAGCATTCCTTGCAGTTGACGATCTTAAAGTTTTAGCTTAAGGAACTCTACAGTTTCCCCATGACTGAAATTGACCACACAGAAAAAACAAAATAGAGAAGACATAGAATATCGCGAAAAGCTTCATTTATGTTCGAGGGGCTTTCTCTGCAATATTTGACACCTTATTGATTACTTGCAGTCTAGTGGAATTTGCACCATAAACGCTCATACAGTCAACAGACATTTTAAATGATTGACTTAAATTCAGAGCTACAGGATTGCTGCACCATTGAGTGTGGCCTCTAATTTGTGAAAATTATAATTTCATTTGTTTGGTTAATTAAATTTGGAATTCTTACTCAACCAATGTTCACGGGGGTTCAGAAAATACGGAAAAATATTTGAGCAGAATTTCTGATAATATCCGACCATACTAATAAGCACTGGGAATTCAGTGGCGGCCTTGACCCCGCTCTATAGGTATATCTGGAACATATCAACATGTTCTTAAAATGTGCTATATCTATAATATTTACAACTAGTATTCATGACTAAATTGTAGTGATTATCTGTAGCTAAATTATGTGTGCATGCATAGGTTCTACTTTAAGATATTAAAATTGTAATATTCTGTAGCATGCATAAATGAGTGCTTACGTTGGTATTTACAGTTATTAATAATATTATTAACAGTAAACGTGTTGTCTAGTTTGGGGTTGTTTTCCATTGGACAGGTACATCAGTTGGGTTCCTTGAAAAATTAAGTTGTTTCCCATTGTAAGGGTTAGGTCATGTGGGCTCTTTTGCGATGCTGGATATTAAAATGTAAATTTTCATGTAATAGTTGAAACAAGATGCGTTTTAAGCCAAATATGCTTGAATAAAAGTACATAGGGCTGGACAATTGTTTATTTTTATGTTCTGTGTTCTTGTTGTAACATCGTCTCCAGAGATATTTTATATTGTATGCAGATATTATTTGAGAGGAAAGATTTATTTTGAATACTAAATGGAAATGGAAAGAGATTATTGGACTACAATATTATTCTGCAACTATTGAGGACTATTTCAAGGAGTTCTGGACAACGACATTTAGTCACATAAGGACTATTGGCGGACTAATATATTCGACGTTCTGAAACACATTTGGAACAGTTGATTCGTTTGAACTTGATGTTTGGAAAAATATTAGATTTGTACCCAGTTTCAGAGAAAAAGATTGTAATCAATATTTTGTTTTCATTTTGAAAATATATCCCAGAATTTACAATGGCCAAGAGAGCACAGGTTATGCGTTGGTACCGTAGGCATATCTACCGCGGTTGATAAATTGCAAAAACAATAGCCCAATGAATTTGATTGAGAAAAAAAAAATTATTTGACAGTTGGTGTGCATCTATAACGATTGACAAAGATTATGACAAACTTATACAACCCATTTTAATCGAAGTGTTCAAGACCCACGTGCATAGTGACGACAAGACTTACCTTCAGGAACAAGAAGTAGGCACATTATAAAACTCTGCTCGTACAATGGATGATTATTTCTTTACAACAAAGTTTATTTTGTCTTCCGCACGTCACGTGCATGGTAAGAAACCATCTCAGTCTCATGCAAGTAATTAAAAATCTGGCAGAAAGTATGAGAATTAAATACCTCATAAAACTGATCAGAAATCCTCATCTCTTCCTATGTGAACTTAATGCAAGAAAATGGGCCACTTTATTTCTCATTGCTACAAAATATGAAATAATCAGTCAAATAAAGCCAGAGTTTTTACTCATGCTTTTGTTTCTAAGAGGTCAAGGTCACACTCATGCATTGTTAGCAAAATATTTCATTGGTCGAATAAATCCCATTCTGGTTCAGTTATGGAGAATTATGAAATTTTTATGTCGAAAGGTTCTATTTAATTATTGGTGATTCTGACAATACTATCCCTATTAAAATAGAATGGGACTCAGGAACTTATCAGAGTCTTTCATTATCAGTTTCTTTGCGTTTATCTAAGAAGTCTTCCTTTAGAAAATGTGTTCTTATTGAGGGAGTAGAGTACGACTTGGAGCATTTTTTTCATATGTTGCTACAAAATCTACAATAATGTTGAAACTGTAGATTCTATTACTGTACAACACACACTTTACGCGATTAATACTATCAAGCAGGAATATTTTAAAAAGAAACTAAAATGTATGTTGCAGGAGGAATTTATTGAACCACACGACAGTGACTGGAGTTTGCCTTGTATTCTTGTCTCAGAACCATATAATTTGTCTGTATGTGCAATGACATTAGATAAATTAACAATATCATCAAAATATGCTCATTTCTAATACCAAGAATTGCTGAATGAATTAACAAAATTTTAAACGCAAAATAAGTCACAAAGTTTGATCTGTTAAAAGGGTTCTGACAGAATGCCCTTTCGGATTGAGCAATAAAACATTCATCCTTTGCAGCTCTAGATGGACTTAACCAACACATGATAATACCATTTGGTGTAAAAACACCCTTCAACATTCTAGCGTCTAATGAACATAGTAATATTTGCCATATATGGTTGTGATGTGTACATCGACGATGTCACTATATACAGCAGCAACTGGAGAGATTAACTGGAAAATATCCAGAAATCGACTGAGGCAAAGTTGGCAATTAATACAACTAAAAATTGAGTTTTGCCGAGCTTGTGTTAAATTGTTTGGTGACATTGCCAGACAGGATCAGGTTAAGCCTGTGGAAAGTAAGGATTAATGTATGTCTGAATTCCTAATGCATATCAGTAAAACGCAATTGATGTGATTAGAGGATATGGCTGGATATTGCCGGAAATGTTGCTTCAATTTTACCGCAATTACTGAACCCCTGACCATGCTGTTGAGTAAGAAGACCAAGCTTTATTGATCCGAACAATGTCAGGAGGCATTCGGTACATTAAAGGCTATCCTAAAAAGATTATCCAGTGTGCTGTTCCTTTAAGAATATTAAATCAGCACCAGAGAAATTATTCACTATCTAGAAGGAGTGCTTGGCGTTAGAATGCTTTTAGGTGTATATTAATTGGGCTCCTTCTATGTTCATTGTATTCAGTGGTCACCAGTCCCTTTATTTCATCAATAAAATGAAACACAAAAACCAGAGTTCTGTGATATGAAGTGTGATTTTGCAAGAATACAACATCAATATTAAGTACATTTGGCACATCAAGGGAAAAGAAAATTGAATTGTAGATGCACTTTCAGTCCAAAAGTTCAGTCTCCGTGTTATTGACTTTGCAAATCACGTAACAGCGTTTCTGCAAGGAGACATGCATTTATTGCGTTTCAGTATCTTGATCGATTAAACTCTCAAAGAATCCCATGGTATTTGACAAACTTGGTGTATCGCATGCGTCAATAAGACGTAATGGCTCTCAGAATAAGAATAATGTAGCACTTGCATATTGTTCATGTCTTTTATGGGGTGTAATCACAAGTTTGACATGGGACTCCTGATATCTCAGTGTGTGGTTTGTGTGGTTTAGATTTTTTAACGTAGCTTGAACAATTTTGTCAGTCATATTGCTACGATGTCTGCATTGTATCAGTTTATAGCGATGTCCAGCACTGGGGCATCATGCCGCAGACATATGGTATGGTGTCCCACACAGTCACATTATCCTGACACCAGGCCGACCAGTTCTAACACTAACGTCTTAATGCTGAGTGCCAAGCGAGGCAGCGGTTAGTACCAGTTTTTAAACTCTTTGGTATGACTCGGCCGGGGATCGAACCCGCGACCTCCCGCATCCGAGGCGGACGCTCTAACCACTAGGCCAACGGAGCCTAGAAGGATTTCATAGCTTTGTATCCCATATGTTACTTCTCACTGGAAGACCTGGATTTATGCAGATAATCAGTCGTAGAGATGCATTTCAGAGTCAGTGTGGATAAGACAGACAAAGATATTAATGATTGTAGAAGTATAGCTGTAATATTGTCAGACAAAACATTGCTTCAAGAGGGCTTCGGTGGACGCATAAAGGTTGTGGCCACAAATGTGGAAAACATGTAAGTGAGTAATACGTGACATGCGTTAGTAATTCTACCATTCTGATGAAACATACGAGAAACGTTGTTGTGATAGTGAGTCAGTCATATTATAAAACTAGCATCGGCCGCAAAACAGTTGTAGAACAACACTATGACACTATGATTAGAAGAGTCACTGCTGCATTGTGGACATAACAAACTTGCGTTAACCGACCGAAAGATGATTTATTTCATTAACGCACGAGCAAAGAGAAGCTGAGCAGAATTAACCCTGAAGGCTCCAAAACCGGTGGAATATTGTCGCTACTCCTTGCAATATCCGGATTGATCACCACTGCAGCGCAAGCCGCTGAAAAAACTGGCCGCGTTGGGTACCTTTGGAATCGAGACCGGAATGTCGTTGGAAAAGATTACGGAAACGGATTTTTCTTACGTTGTTTAGCATGCCTAAACACAAAAATGGGCAAAAATGCAATATTGGCGAGAGGTGCGATTAACACCAAATCACTTAATTTGCCAGATAATGAGGCTAGCCAGAATACAAATCTAAAACTATCGAACTTCATTTATGACGCGGAAGCAACGATTAAAACAGTTCAAGGGAGTTTTTGTGAGCGATAAATTATTAGCACAGCGCATACATGAAACATAAATAATCAACTTAGATTCCTGTGCACGCTTATGCACTTACTCCGTTGCATTGTCCATTAGTCCATGAGAGAATTGTGTATTTATATTTATATGGGTAGGCAACAACACTTGTATCAACTGTATCAGCGAGGAGCAAGCACCTTGACACAAAACTGCGTGGATATCACCCATACAAACAGCGATGGATCCACCTATATGTGGACTAGAAGCAATTGCGACACTTGATGCGATTGCAGGCAAGAATCCATTATCCGATAATCCTATCTCGGCTTCACATGCATATTTTGCGATGAAGAATAAACAAAACTAGTAGTTCGCTGAATAAATAAATATAACTGCGGACATCTATGGACGATCAAGACGCAAGCAGGGTAAGTATGCTAACCACATAAACAGGTCAAAATCTGCCAAATGGGGTCGACCAAAATGAAGTTGTTGGTTAGCAGATAAAATCTAGAAATTTCAAAGTGACTGATATTATCACTAGAGTGTAAGAGCGAGATGGCTTACTGTCTAGTGTTGGTTATTTGTCTGAGATCCATGAGACTTTTATGATTATAGATTATGGCGTTTTCATCGCGGAATACGCCATCTTAAAGATAATGAAGAAAATGCAGAGTTATTTAATAGGTTGCATGATGTCCGCAAAAACAGTGAATTTGTTTTGGAACGACCAAGGAAATCCAGATTAATTTTGCCGATATTTCGGGAATCTTGACAACGTCATATCATTAGAATCTGCATTAGATATCAAAATGGCCCGCCTCGCAGAGTTGCTAAGATATTTTGATGAGATCATGAAACACTTGGATGATTTACAAGGTGATATACCTAGTGGGTGACATACAAACAGTCAGCAGAGAAGAGACTATAAAAAAGATAAAAGATATATACTTACTGGAAATCTTTTTTAAAGCTATTGTTCTAAACAATAACTTTGAATAACGACTTCTACTTGTAGTTGCTTCTGGAACTGGTGCATGGTACGTCCACTCATTTGATTTAAGTCAAGGATAGTTCTGTTGCGTTATAGTGGCGTATTGTGACTTACATCAGGTTGAAATTATTATTAAGCAAATGAAGTAAGAGAATATTGTGAAATTAAGCCCTTAGGTATATATAAGCTCAGAAAAGTGGACATTTAATTCATTTCTAATTTATTATTTCCAAATATTGTTGACCGTTCTGGTGGCCTAGTGGGTAGAGCGTCCGCCTTGGATGCGGGAGGTCGCGGGTTCGAACCCCGGCCGAGTCTTATCAAAGACTTTTAAAAATGGTACCAACAGCTGCCTCGTTAGCCCCTCAGTATTAAGAGGCAAGTATTAGGACTGGTCGACCTGGCGTCAGGATAATGTGACTGGGTGGAATATCACGCAACATGTCCGCGGCATGATGCCCCAATGCTAGACATACCGCGCATATCGTAGCGATATGACTGGAAAATTGTTAAAGCTACGTTAAAATAAAATAAGAAAAAAATCAAAGTATTGTTCTTTCCTCAAAATCCGTCTGCATATGTATTTAATTTAATATTTAAATGAGACTGAAGGCGAGTCATTTGTTTAGATTATTGATGCGAAAGTCATAGTGCTAATATGAATGGACTGAAGCAACACTTTGGAAATCTTGTAATTTCAGATGATTTTTGGACAATGTCACTGTGATACATCAAGACTATTGATACTTCACCATATTCAAGGATAGTGTTACATCAGCACATTCAATTCGAACATTATTCTTTTGGGCTTGTGTAGAATTTTTTAGGATTAATTTGGATGTAGATCATACTTCTGTAATTGTCATAACATCAAGAACTCAATTATTTATGTTTTACAAAACCTGTTTCCTTTGCTGCTATCTGCTATTTAGGTTAAGATCAGCAGTTCGTAACAGAGATTGGAGCTTGTCCGGGATATCAGTTTCTGAATATTTCAGAGAAATTCAATTTCATTTTGAACTTTAAATTAACTTTATTAGGAATTTATTTTCTTAGTCCTTGGTATCTTAACTTCACATATTTAAGGAATAGTTAGTAAAACCAAGAAGCTTTCACAATGTCGTCTAACGTAGAAGCACTCGTTTCTTATCCGACACAAGAAGGGCTAGATTCTTTAGAAAAGAGCGTGTTGCTGGAAAGAGCCAGGCACAATACTATTTCTGAAGTACAAGCTTCTTTGATATAACAGGAAGTAAAAACATATTTTGGTTTTGGATATTTGGTGGAAAATAACATTCATGATAACACGGGTTTAATTAGTCGAACCCACAGTGGCTCTAAAATGAATTAAAAGAATATAAATTCAAAACTAGATATAAATAGGTTTAAGAAACCTTCAGCCTCAGAACGTAATGATTGAAATCCAAAGTCAGAAAGAGGAAAGAGAAACAAAGAAGAGAAACAAGTGCAAACAAAAAGCGTTTGCCGAAAGAAGAAAGAGAAATGCAAATTAAAATAAAATGTGAAAATGTTAAAGAAAAAAAGGGCAATGCAGCTTAAATTAAATGAATTGGAGCTGGCAATCAAAAACCAATTCCCACCAAGTACTGGGTTTGATGCTACCAGAAATATTAGGTTATATCTTATTTTCAAGAAAAGGAAGTAGATAAATATTTTCCTCATTGTAAAAAATTGCAACAGCCAAGAGATCATTGGTAGTTGTTATTACATAGGTTACTTACTGGCAAATCTGGTGAAGTCTATACGTCAATTTTTGTAGAACAAAGTGATAATTATGACGTGGTTAAGGAATGTCTCTTGAATGGTTATGAGTTGGTATCTGAGGTTTATCGAGATATTCAGATGTTCAGGAATAGTAGAAAGGAATCTACAAAGCTACGTCTTTCCTTCCTTCGTTCGTCCGTCGAGTCGACGAGGACCACTCTAATCATCCGAGGGTTGTAGGGGCTGGTTCTGTTCTGTGTGTGCGCAGGTGGCTGATAAGACCAATCCTTGCACGGAAGGTTCGTTTGCATAAAGGACAAGGGATGAGTGAGACATCTCCAGGAGGGTTGATGGCACGCGCTTTTCTGGCTTGCCTCTTCAGCTCCGCTGCTGCTGTCCTGCTAGATTCACACAACTTGGAGCTTTTGTGCACGGAGGAACGCCATGTGACTCGATCGTTGGCTGCTTGCTCCCAGAAATCAGGTTTTATGTTGAACGCTTTCAATGCAGCTTTCATATTGTCTTTGAAGCGTTTCTTCTGACCTCCATGGGATCGCTGTCCTTGCTGTAGCTCGCCATAGAAGAGTCTCTTAGGCAGCCGGTGGTCTGGCATGCGTACAACGTGTCCAGCCCAGCGTAGCTGAGACTGCATCAGGATGGTGTGAATGCTGGGGAGATCAGCTTGGGTGAGTACCTCAGTGTCTGGAACCTTGTCCTGCCACTTGATGTTCTGGATTTTCCTGAGACTTGTTGTATGAAAGTGGTTCAGCTTCCTGGCGTGGCGTTGGTACACCGTCCACGTTTCGCATCCGTAAAGTAGTGTGGGGAGCACAACTGCCCTGTAGACCTATACTTTGGTCTGGATGCTGATGCCTCTTCTATTCCAGACGTTGGTATACAGTCTGCCGAAAGATGCGCTGGCTCTGGCAATGCGGAGGTTAACCTCGTCGTCAATAGTTACACTCTGTGACAGTGTGCTGCCAAGGTAGGTGAAGCGGTTCACTACGTTGAGTTTTTGGCCGTTGACGGTGATGTTGGGCTCAACATAGGGCTTTCCATGGGCAGGCTGATGCAGGACTTCAGTCTTCTTGGTACTGATGGTGAGACTGAAGCTTGTGCAGGAGCTGGAGAACTTGTCAACGCTGCGTTGCAGGTCGGCTTCTGAGCCAGCGTTGAGGGCGCAGTCATCAGCAAATAGGAGATCCCTGATGGTGTCTGTCATAACCTTGGTTTTCGCTTGACGCCTCCTGGGGTTGAACAGTTTTCCATCTGTACGGTACCTGATGCCGACTCCAACATCTCCGTCTCTGAAAGCATTATTCAGCATGGCGGAGAACAATAGACTGAATAGTGTCGGTGCCAGAACACAACCCTGCTTGACGCCATTGGTTACTGGGAATGGTTCAGATGTCTGTCCATTGTCCTGGACTCGTGCCTGCATGCCGTCGTGGAAATGCTGCACCATGGATATAAATTTTCCCGGGCACCCGTATTTGGCCATTACCTTCCACAAGCCTTCTCTGCTGACAGTATCAAAGGCCTTTGTCAAGTAGACATAGATGGAGAAAAGGTCTGCGTTTTGCTCCTGACATTTCTCTTGTAGCTGCCTCGCAGCAAACACCATGTCGATGGTCCCACGCTTTTTTCCGGAATCCACACTGGCTTTCTGGTAGGGGTCCCTGGTCAAGGTGTGTAGTGAGGCGGTTCAGTAGGATTCTGGCGAGTATCTTTCCTGCGATTGAGAGCAAGGATATACCCCGGTGGTTGTCGCAGGCAGATGTATCGCTTTCTGTGTCTCCAGCAAGGTTGGAGGCTCATCCAGTGCTTCGTTGATGGGTAATTGAGGGAGACCACTGATGGCATCATCGTTGATGGATGAGGGGCGATTTAGGACACTGTCAAAGTGTTCAGCCCAACGTTCGAGAATCTTCTCTGTGTCAGTAATTAGTGTGTTCCCGTCTGCGCTGAGAATGGGGGATGATCCAGAAGATGTAGGTCCATACACTTCTTTCAGGGCGTTGTAGAAGCTCTTCATGTCATGGCTGTCTGCATAGCACTGGATCTCATAAGCTTTGTTGCTCAGCCATGTATTTCGCATCTGGCGGAGTTTCTGCTGTACAGTTCTGCGTATATTGTTGTACGCATCTTTCCTGGAGGTGGACTTGGGGTTGTTGAGGTAGGTTTGATGGAGGCGGTGTTTTTCATCCAGCAACTGCTTGACCTCGTCGCAGTTCTCATCAAACCAGTCTTGGTGCTTTCTGCTTGAGGGTCCTAGGATTTCCGAGGCTGTGCTGTAGACCATCTCTCTGAATGCCGCCCAGTCGGTTTCCACATTCTGATTGTCCAGAGGGGTGGATTTCAGACGCTCTTCCAGGGCATCCACAAGAGACTGTTTGGTACTGGTGCATTTCGGCTTGGTGATGTTTAGTCGTTTAAGAGCCTTCTTTCCCTGTGGGCGTCTTTTGGGCTGAATGCGGATGTTAAGCTTGGTGATGATGAGGCGGGGGTCTGTCCAGCAGTCGGCGCCGCACAAGGACTTGGTCACACGCACATCCTGCCTGTCCCTCTTCCTGACAATGACGTAGTT
This sequence comes from Megalonaias nervosa, assembly GCA_016617855.1. NCBI lineage: Eukaryota > Metazoa > Mollusca > Bivalvia > Unionida > Unionidae > Megalonaias > Megalonaias nervosa. The sequence goes on from JAECUM010005592.1 coordinate 20,946, forward strand.
GATGAGATGCCAGTGCTTAGAGCGAGGATGCATCCATGAAGTCCGGTTACGGGTAGGGAGGCGGAAGACTGTAGTGGTGATCAGCAGTTCATGCTCGGCGCAAGTCTGGAGCAAAAGGAGGCCGTTGCTGTTACAGTGACCCACTCCGTGCTTTCCTAGCACTCCATCCCAGGCAATGTGATCACAGCCTACTCTCGCATTGACGTCACCAAGAATGACGAGCTTATCTGCCATTGGAACGTCAGCAATGACGGAGTGAAGATTCTCATAGAACATGGCCTTCACTTCATCTGGGTTTGTCATGGTTGGAGCATAGCAACTGATGATGGTAAGGTGCTTTCTTCCAAACAAGAGGGGGAGTTTCATGGTCATGAGTCTGTCGTTTACTTCCTTGGGAGGTCCAGCCAATTTGCCAATCAGTGCTGTCTTCACTGCAAAGCCGACGCCAGCGTCACGGCGCTCTTCACTTCCTCGGCCGCTCCAAAAGAACGTGTATCCAGAGCCCCTTTCACAGAGTTCGCCTTCTCCTGCAAGCCGGATCTCACTCAAGGCAGCAATGTCCACGTTGTATCTGGCGAGTTCATTTCCTATTAGGGCAGTTCTCCTCTGGGGTCTTTCTGCATCATCTCTGTCCAGTAAGGTGCGCACATTCCATGCGTCAAGTGAGAGAGGAACAATCCTCATTTTCTTCTTTGTGTTTCGACCGCTGGAGTAGGATCCCCACCAGCCGCGGTAAGCTGGCTAGGGAGGTTTAGAGCAGGAAATGTTTAGGGCACCTTTTCTGGCCCCTTCCTCATGCCAAGGAGATGAGCAGTGCATTCCTGAAAAGGGCTGCTCAGTCTCTCAGGGGGCTGCCGGACTCCACTGCTGCTCCGTGTCAGTGGTGAACGACCCTAATGGCCTGAGTCGCCTGTGTGCAGGTTTGCGGCTACGGCTGCCAGTGTACCCACACCTGCAGCTTCGTCGCTTGCCTGTCGCCACAGGACTTTGGTGGGTGATGAAATGGGATGGAATCTACAAACCTACGTCTAACTTGAGTGGGAAGAAGAAAACTGATATATGGTGCTTAGCCATGACGATTGATAAAAACTATGATAACCTTAAACAACTGATAATGATAGAAGAGTTAATAATTTGCATACAAGGGATATCAAGAGTTCTCTGCATCAGCAAAAGATAGAAACTTTGGAAAATGAAGATTGTACATCTGACGATTATTCGTTGACTCACAAACCATTTATTGTCAAAACGTTTTCCTTACAGCATGATTTTGGTAAGAAACTATCTTTTTGTCATATGAGTACCTCAAACTCTTAATCTGGCCAACCTTTAGGAATCAAAGGATGAAAGACCAATGTTTCTTGAAACGTGCGCTTATTAGAAGAAAACATATTTTATACCTACAGATTTAAATTTAAGCATCAAAGGAATGATAAAGCTATTCAAAACCCTTTTTTTTCTTAGAGGTCATGGTCACAATTATGTATTGAAAGCCGTATATTCGTTGGGCAAAACGAACCCCAATCCGATTTTATTATGGAGAATTATGTACCATCGTTCATGCCGATGGACCTATTGGAGTTTTCCTACCAGGCCTGACACTATTATAATATTACGGGGCAAGTTAATGTCTTGTATTATCATCTAATCTGTCTTAATCTGAGAAGTCTTGTTTTATTAAACGTGTTCTTATTCAGTTAGCAGAGTGTCGCGAATATTCCACTGCATTATTTACGTTTGTTATTAGACTTAGAATCAGGACCCGTGACAGTCGGAGCGGTGAATTATTTGCATATTGAGGGTATTTGTTTATTGCTTGGCAATGACTCAGCAGGAGTTATCGTTGTGGTTTTTCCGCTTATAACTAACAAGCCTTTTTGGATCAAAATTTTGATATTATTAAAAATGAAATGATTGTATCGTACTTGCACAGATGCTACTGTTATGACAAAAGGAGCTATAAAGAATGAAGGTGGTCACAAAATTATTCGTTTAGTTGACACCTTTATTGGTCGGTCTTTAGGCGAGGTCACTTTTGTCCTGATGTTGATCAGTCCAAATTTATTCATCCCAGTGATAGCCCTTGTATTATTCATTCTCCCAATTATATACAGGGTGACGCATGATAATCACTTGTTGATGAAGAGGGATAAGATTCGCAGATCTCTGTTTGTTGCAAGAATTACTGTGACAAATTAATCACCAAATCAACTAAAAATACCACTAACATCTATGTATGTATATATGTATCTATGTATGTATGTATGTATGTATGTATGCATGTTTATATGTATGTATGTATGTATGTATGTATGTATGTATGTATGTATGTATGTATGTATATATGTATGTATGTATGTATGTATGGTATAGCATGGTATGGTATAAATGTATATATCTATGTTTATATGTTTATATGTATGTATGTATGTATGTATGTATGTATGTATGTATGTATGTGTAAATACTTGCATCACTTCCGAGAAGTTTCTGAAACATTATAGAAAATAGAAAAACTGAAATCAAATTGTTTGCTTTCTAAAGAGGGTACACCAATCTACTGCATCCGTTGTGGTATACTTGAATATATTAATCTCAGCATTTCTGTTTTTTTCAAGGAAGATTTGAACGCTACTGAGCTTTAAGTATTGTACATCATACAATGTGCTTGATTGTTTAGGTAAACGGTACTACAACAGCATAAATGACAAACTTTTAAATTGTATTTTGTTTTAAAATATGATCAAAAATCTCTGAATAGTTACAAATCGCGTATCTTTATAATATATATGCGTTGTATTTATTGGATGAGAGTAGACATACTAATACTTACTTCTCCTGCCCATTTCTGAAAAAATAAAAAAAATAATTTAAGAACAAGAGAAATGCATTACGCCTAATTGTTTCTTAAGAGGGTACATAATCATGCGCATATTTGCAAATACAAATACAGTGTATGTCATGACTTGAAGTGAGGTACCCAAACAATGCGAGAGATAGAGTTCATATTTAAAAATAATTTGCTTCGAGAACCTTGTACAAGGTTTAAGAATCAGAGAAAGAAAAGCAAGCATAAAATAGATTACAGTTCGTATGTTTCTCGCAACCAAGAATTTACCTTACAGTCTCAACAGGCTAATGCAACTTTGCATCTTTTGGTAGAGTGAACAATGGATATAAATCACATGGTGAGTGTACAGATGTCGTTACGATGAATCAGGCTCTTCAAGTTAACATTGAATAAGAAGAAACAAAGTGTACAAATTGTCAGAATAACACTTTGGTTGACGAATTCCTTTACCTTAATAATCTATGATTTCTCTCTCATTATTCTGTCTCTTCATTTTTCTCACATCATGTTAATTTAGCGTATAATTTTTTGTACTCTGTCTATACGTATAATCAGATTATGATTCTTTGTCCAATAAAATTTGGTTATGTTCTGCTCTTTACTGTAACATTTATCCTTCATTAGCATAACGCCATTTTTGCACCCATAATTGGACCAATAACTCATCATTTTCACTGCGCTATCAAGAGTCCCAAGTTAGAATGCCATAAATAAAGTCATTAAATTTCCCATAATTTTAATCTTTCAAATTCTATAAAACCAGTTGTAGCATAATGCAAGCCACACCTGAATAACTGGTGCAGTACAGTAACATGGGTCACGGTCAGCAACTAAAATGTTTTTCTTGCAAGTTTCCCAAACAAAATAGTGTCAAGATGTGAAAATAATAATCCTAAGAGAAACCTGAATTTAAAAAGCTACTTAGCAGGCTTCAAGGTGGACAAAAAAAATTAAAGAGCACACGAAACTAGTGTATACCATTACCGGAGGTGAATATTCGACTGATGTGTTTTATGCTAACTGACGTTGTGGGATGTGGCATACATAAAACACAGTAACTAAAAGTTTACGTTGTTCTTATTCCTGGAAATATGAACGCTAAGGAGCTGTAAGTATTGTTTTCTCTTAATGAGACAATTGTAAATGTGTTTCTGTCATGAGCATTAACACATATTTGGTACATCTTAATGATATGTTACATGTTGTCAAACATATATGTATATTTTATGTAGCTGATGACGGAGATAAATTGTAAATGTGTTTCTGTCATGAGCATTAACACGTATTTGGTACATCTTAATGATATGTTACATGTTGTCAAACATATATGTATATTTTATGTAGCTGATGACGGAGATATCTACGTTAGTGATGTTTTTATTTTGTTTCTTTTCTTTATGCATCTTTTTTATAAACTGAATGGAGTTTACACAATTAATATTCCTCTATATTATGGTCGGGCATGGTCAGTAAGTTCAAGAGAGAATGTAGATGTTTGATCGCTTTCATTTTCGGTTGTTTACTTGAAGAGATATGGTAAACTTTTCAGCCTGGTGTCTAAGGTCATTCCATTTCTTTGTGCGACACTTTCAACGCAATCATCGAACAGCATGTACTAGGTACATATTCTGGTGTAAACATCAACAAAAGTTTTTGTACATAGTTGTTAGCGAAGATAAGCAGAGAGAGAGAGAGAGAGAGAGAGAGAGAGAGAGAGAGAGATTGACCCGAACATTCTGGACTTAACACTGAAAACAGGCAATCATACTAGTTGCTATGGAAACCTTAATCTTGCTGTAACGTCACCCTGAACATAATTATAGTAAATTATATTAGATTATATCTCTAATGAAACTTTTCTACACAGTTTGTGCAAACGTTTCAACACAGTTGTGTCCACAACTTTAAAAGAACTTAATCTAAGTTTTCTATAATTTTGTTACTGGAGCCAAACCATATTAAAGCAATCGACGAAGCACACTGAATTCCTCATATAACTTTGAATAGCACAAGGCAATCAATATGCCACCTGGGATACAATGCCAAGAGAGTATATCTGATTTGTCGATACAAGTCATTTTTACGTATAAACTGAAAGTAGTAATTTCCTTTTGCAGCTAAGTCAATGCAACCTATTTGTGTGCCCATAGCGACAATAAATAGGTGGAGTGGATAAATACCTGAACTTGTTAAGGCCTTAATGACTTTCCGAACACGTAAACACACATAAGAATATTTAGGTATGGATGCATACAAGGGTACGAAGGATATGTATATCTAAACGTCGCACAACTCTTATAATAACCATGAAACTTTATTAATGTTGCCTGAGAGTAGGTATGTTTTATACTTACTAGTAAGTCCATTGCTCTCTGAAAAATATAAAACAGCGATATTAGAAACAGTGAAATAAAATTTCGATCATTTGCTTGCAATGAAATATCAGTTTTACTTTGTTTCAATCTGATTTTTAAATCGGACGGATGGTGTTCGCAATTACAAAACAATCACAATGGTAAGTGTGCTATCAAGTAATCCATGAAAGGCTAATGAAACGGTCGGCACAAAAATTGAAACGATGTGCCGAAAAAGTGGCTTCCAATGGATACATAATATCGGAAGTGTTTAATTATGAAAGACACTGTACCGAACAAGAATCGATTTCGAAAGGATGATCGATACCGTTAATATATACATCCACTTAACGCATTTTAAATGCACCTCAGTGATTACTAAGGCAAATATTCTTCAAGTATTTATCAACATAAAACATCAGTTCAAAAATGCACGCGATAAGAAAATTTGTGCTGACATTTCTTTATAATGCACCTTTTGTATCTTATGAATGTTCCATATTAATTTACTATATATATATATATATATATATATATATATATATATATATATATATATATATATATATATATATATATATATATATATATATATATATATATATATCTTGTGTGATTGACATTTGTGGAAAATGCATTTTAGGAATTTGATATTACGTTATTATGTTATTTTTTAGTACATGTTTTCTTGGATATGAGTTCAGGACATTGATTTTCGAGTTCCTAAAGCATGGTCCACTTGAACGATTCCAGGTTGCAATGTAAAGCGTAAGTATACAGAAATGATCATGCCTAAGAAATTGATGGAAACATGATCCCTTCATGGTTCATTTCCATAATAAGTAATAATTTTTCTCTTAACATACGTTGTGGAATCAGTCTTTTAGTTGTGTTCGATTATAATTTGAGAGTCGGTAATTTATTTATTTATTTCAGCTCTCCATTGGAAATACAATGTACCCATTGACTTTAGGACCAAATAACTAATATGCAATTATTGTGAATGCAGTCAAGGATATTCTGGATCGCGATACATCAATAGCATTGTTACATTCACACATTAAAGGTTGGAATGAATTCAAATACTGCTATTCGGAATACTCAGAACATTTAGTTTTTTGTATGGTAGAATATGTACAATGCCAAAAAGAAGATATTATTTACAACTTCATCATTACGCCTTGAATCATTTGCCAAAAACAAATGTAACATCATATATTTTCTCTTCTGGGTTCTCCTGAACACCTCAATATAGGAATAGTGTACTCCTATCCTGTCTTTCATTACTAGTAATTTTCCCGCAATTTCCTTCACTTCCTTTACCTTTTTCTTCACTGATGTAACGTTGACCTTAATGATTTGACCCTCTACTTGTCATCTCTTTACTTAGATATATGAAGCTCCATGCGCTTTAATCTTTCTGACATTGTTGTAATACATACGCATATTCAATACTTTCAGTCTGACCTCAGTCTGTGCATCGAACTCGGTGATAACAGTTAATACCTCCGATATCACTACTCCCTGTTTTCTAGTATCCATTTTGCATGTTTAGGAGCATTTCTGGTATACACACATTATAAACAGCGTTAAAGCAATACAGACAATCCGTAGAATTTAACTACAGCTGCCGCTGAAACACTGATAGTATAGATCAATTTAAATATCCTAAATATCTCGCTTAACAGGAGATCAGAGGTAGAGATTTTTAATTCGTATTCATCTTTTATTTTTTTACTTAAGGTTTATGTGGGGTCATATGTGTCTTATTGTTAAGTTCTACATGTTTTGACAAATGTCAGTCTAATGAGATATTTATCCTTCAGAAATATATTTCTCTTTGAAAAATAAAAGGCCTCTGAGTAGACTTTCCTACATGCAGATTATAATCAAGAGTCAAAAATATTTCCGTCAGAGGCAACTTACTAAGGAGTCTGTTTAATACAGTAAAATATTCCACTCAAGTGACAATTAGAACACAATTAACGAAATTATTCCTTGGCGTTTATCAACCACGTGCTATAAAAATGTGACGAAAAGCAGTTTATATACATTTGTGACGTATGTATAGAATCTTCCTTGGTATAGAATCTTCTGGTGGTGAGCCAAACCACACAGAAACTGTACTGTCTATTATTATGCTATTTGGACATAATATTATCTCAATAAAATATATATATATATATGTTCTATAATTGAATATCCGGGAGGAAAGTCCCAAAATCCGGCAAGGTTTAACAACGCATATAAATCGGGTTAAATCACGTATTGTACCTGAAAATCATGTACTATAATCTGGACCGGACGGTCAAGCTACAAATCAGATCTGCTAGTAAGGGGTAATGAAGCACTGTCAAATTAGAAATTTCTGCCTTTCAGAAGTCACTTGTATATGTAATATTTTATGACATCTTTGTCTTTATCATTTTTTGAATTGCAGATAATTGTTCCTTTATACTGAAATTCTGAAAAATGTGGCATATCGTATCCAGCGTTTAGTCCTACAATGTAAGACGTGCAATAATTTTTCTTCAAATTTAGATTTTTAAAGAAGCTCGTCTGAAGGTAGTTAACTTTTGACTCTTCAATCTAGCGTCTTTCAAAGGTCCGGTACAGTTTATTATAAACAAGAAGAGAACTATTTTAATTCGTCAGATTTATTCTAGTGCTCCTGAGTAATAATCTAAAACTTGGCTGTAAAATAGATATCTACTCAAAACCAACGTTAAAATCCGGTTGATTCTGTCAAGCTGTAGACAAGTACCAATAAATGCTAGGTATATGACCGTAAGAGGAGATAACTGTTTTTGACTTCCCGCTTTCGAGAGACAATTGTGTTCCTGAACGGTGGACTGATTATACGGTTCATTTCAATATTTTTGGATGCAAAAACTGGAACCCGACGTAATCTGTAATCTGTATATATGTTTATGACACTAAGTGGCCAGTAGATTGAAAAATACAGACTTTTTGTAAGCATTATTTAAAAAGTAGATCCAACATATTAAGAGGAGGTGACCATCATAAACACCATAGGTATTATGCTGCAAAGCCGTTTGAATCTATCCATGTACGTTTCATATTGCTGAGTAACTTCTTTATATCGTAAGAAGATTCAATTTGGTTTCAACCTTATGGAAAAGTCAGGTGCATAGGCTAACCTATCCCTCAAATATTAAGCGAACTGTAGGGCACCGATGTTAGTCTCTTATCGTGTGAACGTCTGCTTAGTAAGTTACCAACTGTTTCATTATTTCATATATATATATATATATATATATATATATATATATATATATATATATATATATATATATATATATATATATATATATATATATATATATATGTGTGTGTGTGTGTGTGTGTGTGTGTGTGTGTGTGTGTGTGTACCATGTCTTACGCATCAAACATACAGATTGAAATCAGATTTCCACTGTCCTACCAGAGGACCTGACAGGGTTATGTTCTGGTGACCCATATTACTACCGTAATCGCTATTTTTGTTTCCACCAATCTGATGAAGTCTTCTATCTTCATGTTTAGGTCACTGAGCAGTATGGTTGAAGCGCACGAATATGTGCCGAATGGTTTGATTCACTTTCACATTTCTGAAAGCTGCATTTCCACTGGCTAATTCAAAGGTCACCAGAATTTGACCCCTAAGCCGTCCCTGTGAGATTTTTATGTAGGACAGTGGAGATAGGATATTAATCTGATTGATCAAACAGAAGAAGTTACATTTTTGTATTTCGAGCGGTCACTGTTAATATCCTCCAGTGGCCACCGAAAGCTGGATGAAACCACTGCTTGGTTAAGAAAGACATGACCTCTGTGCGCGGAAGACAGTGTTAAACCACTTACAGAATTCATAGTCGCTGAACGCAGAACACAAGTGACCACTGATTGATTGACATTTATATTGGACGTTCGCAGGGGAAAAATTAAAACGACCATTATTTCCAGGTGACCGCTGAATTGAGGAGACCGTTACAAAAGGTTTGACAGTATACTAAAAATCTGCAACTATCATGCAAGATTGTATGCAAATATCTTATTTTTCTTTACATAAAACACATATTAATAAAAGGAAATTTCCAGTTAAGTAAAATTTTAAAACATCTTTGTGTCCTGATGTCCCTCTCTTTCCTTAATATTTACCATACATATTTGCATATAATAAGTATAGATCCATGAGCAGGGTTGCCAAATTTGAACTTTCAAAAAAGAGGAAACTGATGTATCAGTATCTGTATAGAGACTTAAGGACCGAAAAGAAGGACATGTCCAAGTAAAAGAGGCTGCATCTCAACAATAGTCAGGAGAAAATTTCTGCATCACTATTAAATGTGATAAAATATGCTGAAAATAATAAGATTCCACCGCTTTAACAAAAGGCATTTTCCAATATTTACCATAATTCATTATAACACGGAGTGCAAATAGGCACTCAAACGAAAAGAAGTCCTTAACACACAGACAAAATTTTATTTCTTATACATTCATTTTGATACTTTTGCATCAATATTAAATATTTTCTAGTCCTGTCAGTTTACAAAGTGTTTGCACCGTTTTTGCCCTGTCTTTGCCCTTCTGTGCTCGTCTTTTTGGTGTTTAGCACGATGCCTAAGTCCTGGTTTTGGACACTTCTTCGTTAATTGGGAGCATGGGAGTGTGATATCATTAGTTAACTCATGTTTTGCTGATACAATCAAGTGCCTATAAAACAGTGCGAAAGTCTTAAATTTTACGGCATTATAAAAATAAAAACAAAACATTCTTCAAAGAACTTTAAAGCTGATACGAACTAATAGTTGATTGGAGATTACAACAGCGATATTGAGACGACATATGATCCAACAATGATTTGGTAATGTATGAGGAGTAAACTGAGAAAAGTATGTCTCTGGCAAACCGCTGGAGCCATAACACAGAAACTCTTAATGATTTAGATACTCCAGATAGAAGTATAATAAATGATGATCTAAATAAGATCACAACGTCCTAAATCAGATCACAATGACCTACACGAGTTCATCCAAAGCAAAAATCTGAAAATAACTCAAGCCGGCATCGCTTGGCTCCCCTGTCAGTCCCACAAATTTAAAGGCCGTATATTTAGTATCGGTAATCGTCGTCATTAATTTCAGCACTACTTCCGATAGCCGTAGTTCCCCTATACATCACATCGGTGCTTCCATTGGACATAATGTCGTGGAGTCTTCAGGTGAGCACAAACTGCGTTTCTGTCACACGTCCACGTACTTTAAATTTCCAAATCGAGACCGGCGAGGGAAGAGTCACTTGCATCCGAAAATTAGAGTTCAGTCCTGAAGTCAGATTCTAGTTGTCGATATTCGTCGCGACTAAATGCTGAGAGTGCATGAGATAAGTCGCATGAGTGGCATCGAATTCCGACGATGCCGAGACCACAAATCCACATCAATTTCCCGTCGCTGCGGATTACACGGCAATATGTCCATTGTTTTTGTTGTTTCTCTTGTTCACGTAGAGTACATGGACGACGTCAATGATGTTGATGGGCGTTGATTGCATGAAAATTGTATTGTAGTCAATGCTGAGATCGCCCACAGAGATCCTCCAATGCGTCCCAGAGCATAATCCGTCACTTGCTTGTGACCGACCGCGCTGTCCAACCTGGTCGTTCCCGTCGTGGGCAACCCCGTGACTTTAAACCCTCCCATGGCAAGGTTACCCGCTAGGGTTCCTCCTGTCAACGACGGTTTGGTGTCCCCGAGCGATTTTAACTGGGCTAAGAGATCGTCTAAATGTCGTCGGTAATCGGAACGTCGTGGGAAGCCCATCCAGTGTGTAGTTTTCTACCGATGTGATCATGTACAGGTTGATGATGGCGTCGCTGACAATAAGCAGCGGTTCAACCGTTATATTTCTGACGCGAAAACCCTCCACCGCGTGCACGTTGATCGGCGTGTAATTGTCTCGATCATCTCGGTCGACTTAGATGGCACGATTCAGCGTGCCCAAATGATAAATCACCCTCGATCTCGTATTGAGTGTGGTACGGACTCCGATCCGATTAGGGTTCTGCGAGGTCATGCTGAGATCGCTCTGTCACCTGGCCGGTCATGGAGACATTTCCAGACATTACACCGCCGGTTTTATCGTATTTGTTATACAGTGCCACATCAAGATCCGCCGACAAAATTGACTGGGAAGATACCACGCTTGTCCGTTCATCGCTGAAAGTCAATACAAAATCCTTCCATGATGACACTCCTGTTGATGATTCCACGACCGAGTACGAGCATGTCGAATACCAGGACACGAACATCACCAGCCTCAGCGGGACCACACATCGAAAATAAAGACGCGTGACGAAGATTTGTACCTGCTTCCCCATAAAACCTTTCTGTAAGTCCGCTGAAAGATCCAGACCAATGAAGTTCCTGCAGCATATTATCTTGATAACGCTCAAATCACCCTGCAAAAACGATCGTCGATTTTCAAGTCGCCATAGTGCCAGCTGAAGAATCAGACGGTGGATGAAATTAATGGCTACTTACCCCAAGCCAGCACGATGTTAAACCTGATCATGTTCAGCATCACTACGTACGATCGTGCGCCACCAACCTGTGGTGGTTCAGAGATACATCTAATGGAAATGATGTGAGTTCTGAGTTTCCTGCCAGCGCGGACATGCTTCCCCCAGCTGCTGTGTGTAACACAGATGAGGTCAGCAAACTCAGTTTCAGAAACAATTTAAAATTGTATGTAATGCTATCTACAACTTGAGATTCACAGTTCGTCGTGCTCTCGCAGATAGCATCCACGAGATTTGCACGATGCTTCCACCGTATCAGATTGGCAGAGGTGTGCCGTGTGTGATTGTTAAAAAGTCACATATCGTCACCGGCAAGGCAACGCCATCAACTACGTCTGGAGATTGAGGCAACCTACTAACAAGAAAAGGTGTGTCTCCGTACGAATATCTTGACGAATGGAGTAAGCTTGATGAAATAAGTTTACCGGATAAGGATAAGTTCTATTCTGCACTTAATCTCGAAAATACGACCGACGAAGAGCTAAAGCTCGAGATACATATTTACTCGATCAGCGTTATCAGCAGCTGATATAATCACCCACTGAAATGCACCTGTTGTTGCTATTATTAACATTAACACAGACAGCATTTTGTGACTTTTATTTTAGCTGACAGGTAGCTTGACAGCAAGTTGTAGTAGATGAAATAGATTTACAGAAGAAATGTTTTTGAGAACACCTTGATTATCGAACTTCCAGCTGTTGTCAAATCCAGCGAACGCTGTAGCAATTTTTGTCTGCTTGTCCTGTCAAACTTTGTTTTGCGATCTCCAAAAGTTTCAGCATCATATACTAATATGCCGATTGTGTCTAATTAAATATCAATATATAATCAATTACAGATTAAAACCCCTAATAGAATAATGTCATAAAAATACGATCAGTCGATCTTATGACAACAGTAAACAATCAAGAAATATCCTAGCCTCACCCGAATTACATTGGATGGGCTGGAATTATGCTAGTTGTTGTGATTAACTTTAAGACTGGAGAGTCGTTTGGTATCAATACTCCTGGCGGTTATAAAATAAAAGTGTACTCCGAAGATGATTCGGAATACACAGAAGTGTTCATGAGGACTTTATTTATACTTTGTTCTGCGAATAAATACCAGAAGGAAGTTTAACGTTAACGGTTGTGTTGACGATAATAACATTGCAAATCTTGGTTTACAGAATGGGTTCAGAGGCATCCTATCTACGATTTGTACAAGATGAATGACCAGGGGGTTATAAGACATATCAAAACAAACAAAAGCAATTTGAAATTTAGTTAATAGTGGCTACTTAACAGTAGGTCTTCGAGGGAGAAATACCAATCAAGTTAAATATCTTTCACACAGGCTTTATTTCAAGTTCTTCATGGCCTTATTCCTAGTGGAATTGTTATAGACTAGAGAAATGTTAATCTTACCTCAAAAGAAAATATTCGACTGTGTAAAGGAGGAGGTATTCATTTTAAGAAATCTCCTCGTCATGTGATATCAACAAATTTTGAAACTGGTGTAGAAATATCGTTTTAATCACTCATCTACAGCATTAATTCAGCAATAGTCAGACCATATGACCCAGGCACTCTAAATCAGTATAGCCAATACTGCATTTAGTAGGTCACACCGTGAGGTTCGCTTCACGGAGTCGTCTCAAAAGTTCTGCCAGAACGGATCGATGTTCCTCCCAAGTATCCGTGTACACAAAAATGTCGTCCACAAAGCTGTCAACGCATACCAAGCCCTTTAGTAATCTACGCATCAAGCGACAACATGTGGCGCTGGCTCCTACCAATCCGAATGGCATCACCTTGAATTGGTACAGCCCTTTCTGTGTAGCAAATGCCGTCAATTGGCGGGACTCGTCGACAATCGGTACCTGCCAATACCCTTTTGACAAATCAAATTTAGAAATATATCTGTCACCTGATAATTTCCCAAGAAGACTCTCCATGTCCGGCATCGGTTCGGCATCAAACACCGTCACTTTCTTCAGTTGACGAAAGTCAATACAGAAGCGATTAGTACTGCCTTTTCTTCTGACAACGACAACGGGAGATGAATATGGTGAATTAGACGATTCGATCACCCTCAAGTCTAGCATTTTTCTACTCTCTTCATCCACTGTCTCTCACGCATAAAATGGAACTGGGTAACTCTTAATCCTAATTGGATCAGATGTACATAGCTTTATATTTAGCTCTACTAGGGTTATGCATCCTGGTATGTCGGTGAAAACATCATAATACTTTCCTAGGAGCTCTTTGACCTGTTTAAATTGATCTTTTGGGTAACTCTGCATTTACATTCACCTGACCTATTCATTCTCTTTCACTATTCAGGGGATATTCCAGTGGACCATCTATCTCAGGTTCTAGCATTACCCGGTCAAATTCGATAACCGCTGAACACACTACATTCAATCCCCCTTTTCCTAACGCGTCCTCGTGCCTCTCTACAGGTTCTATGGGCCCGACAATGTCCTTAGCCACTCTTTTGAAAGGTGTGCCGATCAAGGGCATTTGGCCTAGGGGAACGAATGAAACTCTCCCCTTAGACATATCTGTCTGACATACGTCACAAGATCAACAAAACCTATTCACATCACTATTTACGTCAGGCCAGTAGAACTCCGCCAGTACTTTGCTGGTAGACATTCCCATACCCAGATGGCATGTAGTGCTAGATTCATGGGCTACCCTCAATATACGAGACCGGTATTTTTGAGGTACTACTAATTGCCAATATTTCTTTCCCCCCTTGTGTAGTAAACTCCCTATCAATTAACCCATTTCTTTCCACGCACATCGAATTAACCTCTCCTTTACAGCGTTTAAAGTAGTTAGACGCGATTTTCTCGTTAATCGAACTCGTGGATGCGTGGCGCTCTTGCTCCCGGAGGAATTCGTCACGCGAGATTCCTTCGATTGATTCGGGAACGATTAACGTCCCAAACACGCATTTCTCCCGCTGGGTTTGCGCTCGCGTTTCAACAGCTAGAGCTTGGGGCGTTTTAAAATCTTCCATAGTCGGAAAACGAGACCCTTCAACGTTGCTAATTGTCAAATTGTACATTGGATTATCAATACAGAACGCATCAACTGTTCCGGTCAAGAAAGGAGTTTCAATCCTGACTCTTGCAACAGGTACGCGATCGATCGTCTGATCGAGTAGCATGCAAGAAGCCTCTATATCCAGCATTTGGCTATCCTTTAAGAGACTATATTTGATAACCACACCTGTGCAACCGGTATCACGTAAAACTGTGTCCGCCTGACCGTTAACAGTACCGATCGCTTTTGGTACCCACGCTTCTGGGAACATACACGTACCAAATAAAGTAATATCTTCATGAATAAATCTATCCGAACCGTTCTTGTTATGTATTGCTACGGCTGCCTTATGTATCGGACCTATTTATTTTAGGACAATTTGCTTTTACATGACCCCATTCGTTACACGCATGACATTGTACACCTCGACGTCTTGTTTCTCTATCAGATTTACCCATCTCAATTGGTTTCGCTGGCACTCTGGGGAGTGAACCCTTTAGACTGATTCCCAGACTTATCTTTCGAAACCACGTTTTGAGTTCCACCATGTGCTTCAGCGAAACGATTTGCTTCCTAAGCAATGTCTTGATCATCTGTGAACACTTTCTCCTTAAGAAATTGGTTCAAATCCCGCCCTACTATACTTAACAGCTGATCTCGGAGCAAGAAATCCACTAAACCCTCAAATGTTTTGTGCACCTTGGCACATTCAATCCAGCGTTGAAAGTAATTACCGATTCTAACAATAAATTGCCCAAAGGTTTCTCCCTTCACAGGTTTACTATATCTAAACTTTTTCCGGAAACCTTGCTCTGTCAATTCATACCTCTTTAGTAGTGCTTCCTTCAGAGCGCCGTAGTTAAACACCTCGCTACTAGGAAGTTGCTAGTATACGTCGAGAGCCTTACCTTTTAACAAAGCTCTGAGATGAAGAGCCCAATCATCTGGCTTCCATTTCTGGTTATCGGCATACCACTCCAACCGATGAAGATAATTTTCCATGTTATCTTTTTCATCGTCAAAGAAAGGTAATTTAGGGCCTCTCAATTTGCTAGAGGCAGAATCTTGTTCTCCTTTTCTAGCGTTTTCCAACTCTAATTGTTTTTCGTACTCTATTTATTTTTGGTTATTTCTATCTTTAAACTCTATAATTTCTATAATTTCTAACCTTGCCTGTTTTTCTATTTCACCCCTTCTTTCCTCTGCTTCCCTTTCTAATTCCCTTTCTCTTTCTTCGAGTTGTTGCTCCATTTCCAATCTTTCCCTTTTTAACTCCCTTTTCCATTCTTCGAGTTGTTGCTCCCTTTCCAATCTTTCCTTTCCCAATTCCCTTTCTAATACCAATCTTTCCATTTCCAATTCCCTTTCTTTTGCCCTTCCATCCCTTTCTCTTGTTTGTTTTTCATTTATGAACTTCCGAAGAATTTCCCCTTCATACCCCAGTTGTTTTTCCCAATTCAGCCAAATCCTTTAGCGAGGTCATGTTTGTTTGGTGACAAGATCGAGGTTCTCAAACTCCAATTAACAATCTTAGCCATCAAAGCAACAAAACCTAAACAAATGTGTACATGTAGGGAATCCGGCACATACTAAAAATGCACTTTTCAAAAAAAGTCTACGATTAATAGCCTGCCTAAGGTATAAATACAGTGTGTTGGTAGCTCATTCAATCCAAAGCATCCCACTTCTGACACCAAATGTAACAGGATTTACTCTGAGTGGATGCTTGCATTAAATCACAACACAACACAAGGTATGAAAGATGGAAGTTTATGAAATAAATTGATAAAAATATGCATATTCTATATAACATATTCAGTGTGATTCTTTCACGCTCGAAACACATGGCTCATAGATTACTTAACACAAACATTCACAAAAGGAAAAACAAAAATGTGATTCATATTTTCAAGAATGAAGGTAAGATTCCTATAATCTCATGTAATGAAGGCAGTGAAAGTAAGATTCACATCATCCCATGCAATGAACGTACGATTCATATAATCTCATGTAATGAAAGTAAGATTCATATTACCTCCTGTAATGAAGGTAATGAAAGTAAGATCCACATGTAATGAAAGTGAGATTCAAATAATCTCATGTAATAAAAGTGAGATTCAAATAATCTCATGAAATGAAGGTAACACTACTGTATTCGATTGACCAACATCATCAATTGAAACTAATATGATCAACTGAATCAACATAACAATTGCATCTAACACAAGACTCGTGTCTCACTCCCTTGTACAGCCCGTACAATTCATAACCACGTATGACTCATAAATATTTGTAAAAACTTGCGAATGAAACATTTTGACCTCATTTACGTGTCCATTGTCAAACCACACTGTTCTCCTGAATTCTTGGGATGGCCCACACCTGTATTGACCATAGACACCCTTCATGGATCCACCATGCGCACAGGTTTACAAATCAGCAGTTCCGTCCTTGTATGGCCTTGATGGTCACACCAGTTCCCATCCCCATACAGACATACAGACGGCCAGACCGACAGCCTGATTACCCGCACAAACACACACACGCACAGCTAAAATAAAACCAAACTGGTCATAATAACAGGTACGGAATTAAAATCTATAGATACATGCTACTAAATTAAACTCTTCATAGCAACTTGTAACAATTCAAAAGTTCACAACGTTTCAAATCCGAGTAGTGGTAGACGCAACATTTCACGCTACGACATTAAAACTGAATGAGCTTCACATATCAAATAAAATAATAAATATAACACTTACCCCTATGGATGTAGAACAAAAATGGAGAACGTACACTCCTTGACAAGATCCAAAAGACCAATGTGTCAATTAGATAAGAACCTTGTCTAAAATATGCAGGGGAATGAGTATTAGTAGGCTACAATACCAGTGCATACCGTGCTCTTTGTGTGTCGCCGCACGTGATCTACGACGAGATACATACTAGATCAGTCGCTTAACTAAAAACAGCATTTATCCACCCTAGGTAACGTTGTACGCATGTACAACGAAAATGATCAAATCGTTTTAAGGCGAAACCAAGTTATTTCTTGCCTTATTCTGTGACAATACCTCCTCCCAAGAGAAAAATGTACACATTTTTTAGCTTTCACAGAATAAAAGAAATTAACTACTAATGTTGCTTTACAATATCTAAACTGGTTATACAGTAATCTGGATTTTCTATTTACATCCTACTCAAATAATCCGCACCTACGTTTTTGATCCCTCTGATTGCCTCAACTCGAAAACGATAGGGTTGAACTGTTTGCGCCCAACGCATTAACCGAGCGTTAGCGACCTTAGCTTTGTTTAAATACAACAATGGTTGATGGTCCGTTTCGAGAAGCAAACTATCCCAGAAAGATAGGCATGAACTTTACCAATCTCCCATACAACAGCTAAGCATTCTTTCTCAATTACTGAGCACTTTTGTTCCAGAGATAGTAACGTCCTACTGGCATAGGCTACAGGCATTTTTATCATGTTTTGATCCTGCAACAAAACTGCTCTCAACCCTACTATCGGAAGCATCGCTTCTTATGATAACAGGTTTGCCGATATCAGGTAGCTTTAAAATAGGTGCACTAGTCAATTTTTCCTACAATGCATCAAATGCTTTTTCCTGAGATGGTCTCCATAACACTTTATGTGGTTCCCCATTCTTTGTTAGATCCGATAATGGGCTAGCCATGGCAGCAAAATTAGGAAAAAATTTCCTGTAGAAACGTACCAAGTCTAGAAAAGATCGAACCTGCGATTTTTTATTTGGTTGAGTGATTTCGTAACCGCTTCTACTTCCTTGGGGTGAGGTTATAAATGTCTGGCTGAGCAGACCATATGACCCAGGCACTCTAAATCAGTATAGCCAATACTGCATTTAGTAGGTCACACCGTGAGGTTCGCTTCACGGAGTCGTCTCAAAAGTTCTGCCAGAACGGATCGATGTTCCTCCCAAGTATCCGTGTACACAAAAATGTCGTCCACAAAGCTGTCAACGCATACCAAGCCCTTTAGTAATCTACGCATCAAGCGACAACATGTGGCGCTGGCTCCTACCAATCCGAATGGCATCACCTTGAATTGGTACAGCCCTTTCTGTGTAGCAAATGCCGTCAATTGGCGGGACTCGTCGACAATCGGTACCTGCCAATACCCTTTTGACAAATCAAATTTAGAAATATATCTGTCACCTGATAATTTCCCAAGAAGACTCTCCATGTCCGGCATCGGTTCGGCATCAAACACCGTCACTTTCTTCAGTTGACGAAAGTCAATACAGAAGCGATTAGTACTGTCTTTTCTTCTGACAACGACAACGGGAGATGAATATGGTGAATTAGACGGTTCAATCACCCTCAAGTCTAGCATTTTTCTAACCTCTTCATCCACTGTCTCTTACGCATAAAATGGAACTGGGTAACTCTTAATCCTAATTGGATCAGATGTACATAGCTTTATATTCAGCTCTACTAGGGTTGTGCATCCTGGTGTATCGGTGAAAACATCAGAATACTTTCCTAGGAGCTCTTTGACCTGTTTAAATTGATCTTTTGAGTAACTCTGCACTTACATACTCCTGATCTATCCCTTTTCTTTCACTATTCAGGGGATATTCCAGTGGACCATCTATCTCAGGTTCTCCCATTACGTGGTCAAATTCGATAACCGCTGAACACACTACATTCAATACCCCTTTTTCTAACGCGTCCTCGTGCCTCTCTACAGGTTCTATGGGCCCGACAATGTCCTTAGCCACTCTTTTGAAAGGTGTGCCGAATGAAACTCTCCTCTTAGAAACAGTTTTCTGACAAGATCGACAAAACCTATTCACGTCACTATTTACGTCAGGCCAGTAGAACTCCGCCAGTACTTTGCTGGTAGACATTCCCATACCCAGATGACACGTAGTGCTAGATTCATGGGCTACCCTCAATCTACGAGACCGGTATTTATGAGGTACTACTAATTGTCAATATTTCTTTCCCCCTTGTGTAGTAAACTCCCTATCAATTAACCCATTTCTTTCGACGAATATCGAACTAACCCCTCCTTTACAGCGTTTAATGTAGTTAGACGCGATTTTCTCGTTAATCGAACTCGCGGATGCGTGGCGCTCTTGCTCCCGGAGGAATTCGTCACGCGAGATTCCTTCGATTGATTCGGGGACTATTGACGTCCCAAACGCTTCACATATCAACTAAAATAATAAATATAACACTTACCCCTATGGCTGTTGAACAAAAATGGAGAACGTACACTCCTTGACAAGATCCAAAAGACCAATGTGTCAATTAGATAAGAACCTTGTCTAAAATCTGCAGGGGAATGAGTAATATTAAGGCTAAAATACCCGTCCATATCGTGCTCTTTGTGTCTCGCCGCAAGCGATCTACGACGAGTTTCATACTAGTTCAGTCGCTTAGCTAAATAATAAAAAAAAAAATAATTATCCACCCTAGGTAACGTGGTACGCTTGTACAACGAAAAATGGTCAAGTCGTTCTAAGGCGAAACCAAGGTATTTCTTGCCTTATTCTGTGATAGGCAAGTTACCAAAGACTATGTTCTCCATAATGAAAACTTCCACTCAGAAGACAATTACAACATACTTGACTGAAATCTGAGATTGTCCCTTGACATTTATTAGCCAGATGCTATAGAATATTTTGACGAAAGCTAATACATATATATGACGTATGTATAGGATATTCTGGTGTTGAGTCAAACCACCCATAAACTTTACAGCCTCTATTTTGCTATTTAGTCATAATTTTTCTCGATACTTTATTGGAGATAAATAATCCAAGAGCAATATGTATTTTTCCCCTGGGTCATACTCTAGAATTTAATATCCAGGGAGGAATCTCCGAAGAATTTTGCCTGGCAAAGGTTAATATCATGTACAAATGGTGGCAAATCACGTTTTCTTTCTGACGTTTACGTACCACAATATGTACCAGAAGGTCTAATTACATATCAGATTTGCTCTCTAAGGGCAAGGCTGCACTGTCAAATTTGAAATTCCTGACTTTACAAAGTCATTTGTGAATGTAATTTTTCATGAATTTTATTTCCTTATCATCTTTTGGAATGCAAGTAATGATTTATTCAGATTGAAATTCTGAAGAAAAAAAATGTTTTATATCGCATCCAGTGTTTCGAGACCTGAAGAGAAAACTGCCTAGTTTTCTCCAAACGAATTGTAGAAAACGATAGTAATCAGGTCTACTTTTTTTCTCATATTTGTCAGTACTAAACCACATTCCTTAAAATATAACTTACCACCACAATATTGTCGTTCAAAATCTGAAAGTCCCGTTACACTTTATGGTAAATTAGAAGTAAAGTATTTTAATACGTTAGGTTTATTCTCTGAAAATCCGGTTACACGTTAAGGCAAACAAGAAGTAAAGTATTGTAATTCGTGATATTTACTCTTGCACTCCTGTTTGATAATAATCTAAAAATAGGCGTAATCTGGGATCCCTCAGAGATGTAAAAATAACCATTACGTACTCATGATTAAGGTTAACATCGATTATCCTTTAAAGATAACTTACCTCCACAATAGCGTCGTTCAAAATCTGAAAGTCCCGTTACACTGTATGGTAAATTTGAAGTGAAGTATTTTAATTCGTTACTTTTATTCTCTGAAAAGCCCGTTACACGTTAGGGTAAATGGGTCATATTCCGACCGCTTTGGAACCTACACTGCCCTATGAACATATCCGAATATAAGGCTTACGTCAAAGAGTCGAAGGTCAACTTTGTATAATACCAGCATTGAGATTAGGCCACAAATATCAGTCGCGGACAAGAAACAGCCACAGAAAATAAGATTTTATTTAGTCTGATCAATGTGGGTAATTCCGACCATGTCGTGTATAATTCCGTCCTCAACACCTGGCTAATTCCGACCAGAGAAGGATAATTCCGACCAGCGCGCGGGTAATTCCGACCGGCATATGGGCAGTTCCTACCAACGGGTATTCCCGAGTATCCATGTCCATTATTTAATTAGATTCCGAGTAATGTGTTATTATCACATGAATTCCTGTATTATACAAGATATCTACAAATGTATATTTTCTATGCTTATACACATTCCATAGTAGCAAAGAAATTATATCAGCTACCCCACACCCAAGCTAGACTTATTCAATAGATAATGTAAGGTAACAGTTATTTTTAATTAAAGAAATAAATAGTAAAAAGAATAAAAGATCGTTTTTTCAACAGAAACATAGGCGCCTAGCATCAGTGTCAGGTTTGGGCGATTTAGTATACAAGGTGTATGCATTTCTGTCTGTCTTGTGGTTTCGTTTTGTCATACCTATATGTTTTAACTCTACTTTTTAATTTTGTGTGTACTGATGTTGTATTGCTATATGTCTTGTATAGTGTTAAAAGGCAATATAATTATTCTTATTATTATAGCTTTCGAAAGAGATCTTAATTTCAGTACATTTGGGTTGATAATTATTCCGGCATGAAACGTTAGCAGATTAGCCACAATTGAAAGGATAACAACGATCAATGTTTTCCTTGCAAAGACTGGCATCTTTTTAACAGGAGTATTATAATATTCATCTGTTAAATATTCTCATTTCGCTTTTACCCTGCCCCCTTCCAGATTTTCCTTATTCGTCATTATATATGCAAAATGACTAATAAATATTTGCACGCAATCAAGAGACAGTTGCTCCAATGATCGAGAAACTAATTAGCTATTTATGGCTCTGATGTGGCATTATTTCACATATTTCTAAGTACCTACGTTTAGGAAAGATACTCCAAAAAACATACTGGTAGCACTTCAGTTTAATAGGTAGCACAAAAGAACATGTTAAAAGAAAATTTATTAAAACAAGCTAAAAATTTCATTGCAATTGAGCTAATTCTGAATATATTTTCATTCCGCTGCTCCTAGTATTTCTCCTTCCTTTACAATCTTACTTTGAGTTTGAAGTATATTTACATTCAGTCTTTTCTTTTTAGCCTTTTTCTCTTTAGCCCTTCTTTTTCTATTTTCTTTCTCCACTGCTTTGATTTTTTTCCTTGAGAACGAGAGCCATTTTTTCTCATAAATTATGTCATCACTCGTCAAAAGACGATGCGATGTGATGGCATGTTTTGACATTGGCCTTTGTGTTCCGTCTGCAATGGCAGTTCCAAAAATATTATCTAATTCGGGATTCCAAGATATCCAGACATCAAAATTTGCACTCTCGTCGTCATTAATCACTGATGACAAAGAAGTATGTGGCATTTCTATCTCTTTATCATTTCCGCCTTCAAGTAGTGATGTTCCATTTGCCAAATCCATGAGAAGTGTGCTGGCATCAAACTCGTTATTGGTTGTACTAGCCAAAAGCACGTCTGAGCCAATGATGTATGGATAATGCTGAAGGTTTTCAACTGCCTCGCCTGCGTGAGTTCGAGTCCAGGCTCGGCTAACGTGGGTACGTGAGAAAGCCTGGCAGTAGCTTCTCGTGGGTCGGTGGTTCTTCCCGGGTTTTCCCGGGTTCTTCCTCCACCATTAATACTGGCCGCCATGTATAGCCTATCTTGTGCTGAAAAATGGCGTTAAACCCTATAACAACAACAACAACAACTGCCTCGCTGGGTACCTCTGCTAAAATAAGTCCTTCGTGCGGTGTTGTTTCGATATCATTGGAATCCTGAAATGTCATTAAGGCTGATGGGACTTTTGTGACAGAGATTGTGTTACATGCATTAAATGGAGAAGCAACAGGGTCTGAAGTTGTTGAATTAGATGGTATATGGCCAAGACTACTGACTGATGATGCCGTTGAAAGGGCAGGCTAGGGCTGACGCCTGTCATATGGTACTGATGGCAAGGAAGCAGACTCTGGTATAGCTGCTCTACTGATTGGGAAAAGAACAGTTCCTTTGAAGCCACTTATTATATTGTTGGATGTGAATATGTCTTGCCATGCCAGATGGAATAATCTTATCCATGTGGCCTTATTGATAAGTAATCCAGGACTTTCTGTCAGGAACACCATGCATACCCTGTTGTTGGCTTTAATGAAAGGCCCGAAGACACTTCTAAGGACTGTAAGTAGTGGGTGGTGTGTGGTGGTAATGCTAAAATATGAATATTCTCTTTTTTGCCTCTTCTAATAATCCTAGTAATCCAATGAGTTCATGCGACCCATGAGAATCGAGGATCAAAAGCTGTGGTCGCTCAGGGCTTCAATTCTTCAAGAAAACTCCCCTAAACCATTCTTCACCTAAAATATCGCACATCCAAGCTTTCTCCTGGTAGGTCATACTGTACCAAATGGGGCATCCATGCAGTTAAATGACTGCAAACACTTCTTAGTCTTCCCTTGGCAATACACATTGGAGGCATTGCTGTTCCTGCTGCACTGACACAGGCGAGGATTTTAACATTTTCTCTCGAATTAAATGTTCTACTAATTACACTTCTGGCCCCTTTTCTGGCACACACAGTTGTTGGAGTGTGTTCAAACTGCTTGACAGTCTCGTCACAATTCCATATTAAATGATGATAACAATTAAATTTGTAAATATTTCTTGGAAGATCTTGGAAGAATTTGTCAACAACTGTGGGGTTCATATAGAACAAATAGATTGATAGCTTTTTAGATGGGTACGTGGATGGATGGAATTATAATTATAGGAACATAAACTTGACTGATCTTGAATATTTGGGAAGAAAGTTTAAAAAATATGATCACAGTTTGATACATGATAAAAACAGCAGCCACATCTTAATACTTTTGTATATCAATAATTCAAATAAATATCGAATGATCAAACATTTAATTCATTGATCAAATTTTATTGATTGATCTGATTGTCAGTTTAGTGATATATGCATAAAACTAGATACAAACAAATAAAGGGCCTAAAAGATTTTATCATATCCAAGACTGGTCAGAACTACACCTGGCACAGGAAAATATCATGGGTAATTCTGACCATTTTATTTCTTTGGAGATATTGGAAAAATATAATTAATTTGATATATACTTAAGTTTCGATTGCAAAGATAAAGCTCTCTTTGTGAAGAAAAATCAATGATATACATTTATAATATGATAATACAAACCTGGCATGCGAATTGTGCAGACCCAAATCTTTCTTGATGATACTTGTAATTTCACGTTTGCAACACGTTACCATAATAGCACTTGACATATCTTTGCATTAGCACGATCTCGCGATCTTTGGTACCATTAGGGTAACCACTCCAGGTTACAGAGATGCTTTTCCCTTTTGGTATTTGTTAATATGCATCGGATATTTACTCCCTGTACGTTTTATATTATGATCATGAAAGTTGTTGTTGTTGTTGTTGTTGTTGTTGTTGTTGTAGGGTTTAACGCCATTTTTCAGCACAAGATAGGCTATACATGGCGGCCAGTATAATTGGTGGAGGAAGAACCCGGGAAAACCCCGGGAAGAACCACCGACCCACGAGAAGCTACTGCCAGGCTTTCTCACGTACCCACGTTAGCCGAGCCTGAGACTCGAACTCACGCAGACAGAGGTTAGATGGCAGTGATCCGTAACGGTGAGCGCTTTCGACCACTCGGCCACTCGGGGCCCCAATTATGAAAGTACCCCGGCGGTCAGAATTATACCTAGATACCCTAAGGCAAACAAGAAGTATTGTAATTCGTCAAATTTACTCTTGCAAGTAATAATCTAAAAATGGGCGTAATCTGGGATCCCGCAGATATGTAAAAATAACCATTACGTACTCATGATCAAGGGTTAACATCGGTTGCTTATATCACACTGTAAACAAGTGTACTATCAGTGTTGGTCTCCAACTTGGAATAACGCAACAGTTAGGAATCAAGAAATTATTGAGTGATTTCTCGAGAAATTGCGTGCCCATGCGAAACGATGGAAATTGAGCGAGCAGTCGGTTTTGCATAATGTAATGAGAACACACCTGGACAGTAATTTTTGTTTCAATAACATTTTGATCATAAAGGTTAGCTGGCTTTATAGTGCCATCTCGCCTCTTAGACTTAGGTCACGTGATTCTGCCTATTTGGTATATATCCAATAATATTCTGGAATGTATTAATAAAATTAAAAAAGAGGAAAAATCTAAAACCACAAATACAACCAACAAAAGCAAACACAAAAATAATAAAATTACAAGGACCTGATGGAGAATGGGATGGTTATGGTAGCCCGACACGGCGAGAACTAGTCACTAACAACATATAACCCCCACCCAAGACCCCACCAAAGTCTCAAGATAAGCGGACAGGGGGAAATAAAACACAAACAGACACATATACACACACACAGAGGGAAATAATAAATAAATAACTAAACAATACCATGATACATTGAGAAAAAACATTAACTGGACCCAAAGATAGAACTGTCTCAATAAAACCTAATCACCATAACCCGTGCAACCAACGCAAACCCGAGGGTAAGGGAATTGGATGTATTAGCCCAGCCACAGCAGGAACTACAGCTTAAACAAGATACCAGCACCCACCAACCCCACCCACCCATATACACATAAACTCAAGGTCCACTATGACAAAGAAATAGACTGAAGGTTAAGTGAACAGGTGTAAAGGGTAAAATAACGTAACAATAATAATAATAACAGTAATGATAATACAAAGAAGTAATAATTATATTAATGTTTAAATTTTAAAAATATAAAAACAGGGTTAAACATGAAGATCCTACACTCAAGTACCCAACAAATATCAACAAGGAAGAAAAAATAACAATTAACGTAAAGTTACCAAATGAACAATCGGGTCAAGTCAATGGCAATGCAGGGAAAAATGTACTAACGCAGCGGACAAAAAAAATCAGAAATAAAGATCATGAAAAGAAGAAGCAGCCGAAAAAGAGACCACCAATGCAGAAAATAACGAAGACACGGGGAAGGAAGAAGAAAAAGAAACCACCATGGATGAAGAAAGAGAGAAGACAGCGGATAAGGAAGACAAAGTTTTCCTCTAGAAAGACAAGATCAAGGAAGAAGAGTCCAATATTCCACCCAACACAACAAATAAATAAAACCAAAAGCAGAACTCAAGATCAAGGGAAATCCCCCACCTCCTAACCGGAACACAAGCGAAACATACAGTGTAGCATACAAAACATTCCAAAGAAACAGAAACATTCACGACTACAGCCTACACACAGCATTACATCTACAAACGAACAAATAAGTTCAAACACCCCCACGCAAAACAAAATATAGCATACACAACATAATTGTCTAATAGGACTTTCATTTTGATCCTAGAAATCCCTTTCCAGACGAAACTGGCACCCCTGAAAAGAACCTAATTGGCATTCTGCTAGTATAATGAACAAAAGGATACGTGAAAACTAAATTAAGATCACAAAAACCATATGACTGCTATGAGCCAACATCATTGATACTTTTTCGGAAAACAACAAATAAGTTCAGTACATAAAAACAAACAAACTACGTATTAGGAAAATTAACAACCCATGAATATTTCATCAGGAAACATAGGCGGAGTCGAATAGAAGGATATATGGAGGAAGACGAGGAGTCAAACCTATTAAGCGGAAGAGGCGACATTCGTGGGGATCCTTTCTCTGCCAAGACAATCGGTCCTGAGGGCGCCCTTTCGTCACTTGCTTGTTTAGGCGGCTTTAAAATGCGAATCATCACAAAATTAGTGCGCAAATGCCAACAATTTTAAAGGATCACACATGCCTACAAGGCAATAAGCGACTTAAATTCAGAGCATCGCATAATTGCAATGGTGGCGTGGTATTATTTTTTTGTGGTCAAAGTTTGCACAAAAAGTGAAGTTATGGAAAGAGACTTGGACAACCGTGTACAACATGTTGTCACGGGTGGCACTGAAACTGAGCATAGTTTCTGGCATCAATATTCCAAATGAAAATTATTTACGTATGCATATTATAGTCCTAATATGTGGCACTTGGGGGCAGTTGGGCCACTTGGGGCAGTAGCTATACGAGGCTCTTGGGGTCTATAGGGTTAATGTGCGAGGGTAACCTGGAGACAATTGTGCCACTTGGGGACAAATGTGGCACTTGGTGGTAAAAGGCTTTATGCGGACAAAACTTTTTACAGGGACAAAAGGGAAGGATAATGGATACGGGTTTTAAATTTGAGATGAAAACATAGACATACACAAACAAACACAGAATGATCTCTAGACGAGTGGAAATCGGCCCACACACTTAACTTTTAAATGTCCAAGTTGGCAGGGAGGACAGGGACCCGGAAGGAGAAACTATACGCCAACCGGAACGTTCCTGCAACGCCATAAAATAATATTATCAAATTCAACCCGGTTATCTACAAAATGGGTAATTCCTATTACCAAGTTTAACTCAAACTCAAAACTCCAAAGCTAGATTTCATATTTAGAGTCTCAAATTAAGTTAAAAACAAAAATGAATAAATTTTTACAAGTATGTAGCAATAACAGCAATTATGACATTTTTATGATGCAAATATAGAACAGATTAAAGCTGTAATAGATATTATGTTTCATTACTATGCGAAATCATGTGCCAGACGAGGATTTTATGCTGGTAATTGCTTCGAGAAGATCTGGATTGTCGTCTGTTATGGCCGGTCTACCACCTCTATCCCTTGTAAACTTTCGTAGTTTTTGCCCCAGATTCGGAAGTTCTTCCGCTATATCTCCGAGAGTTCGTTTGAGTTTGAGATGGCGCTCACTCTGCCTTGTGGCCTCCAGACACAGCCGCTTCAATTTCAGTTTCTTTTGCTTCAGATTCAGTTCAACTGACTTCATTTTCTCCTTTAGTTCCTCGGTTATGAGGCCTGCATCTCTTAAATGTAGTAAAGCTGTTAAATGTAGTAAAGCTGTTCTTGGGCTTCAGAGACGTCACCTTGAACACTGGTGGAGTTTCTGCTGTTTTCGTGA
Source organism: Megalonaias nervosa (assembly GCA_016617855.1). Lineage (NCBI taxonomy): Eukaryota > Metazoa > Mollusca > Bivalvia > Unionida > Unionidae > Megalonaias > Megalonaias nervosa. The sequence goes on from JAECUM010005592.1 coordinate 49,725, forward strand.
TCCTGGCAGTAGGTTTAGACATGGCTGAAGTCAACGGACTTGATGCAGCGTTAACAGCCGATACAGGTGGCAACACATCAGATGCAGCTGAAATCATGATTGAAGGTGCTAATGCGTCAACGTCAGCAGGAGAGGATATCTCAGGCACTTCAGGCTTCGATACAGTTGCCACTGGTGCCGGTGCTGGTGCTTGTGTGCGTTACCAGAACGATAGAAGATTGCTTCTGCTCGCCAACGTTTTACTTGCTAGATCAGCAGTAACATATTTATACGTAGTTTCATCACGCTATATTTCATCCCATAACCGATTCGTTTCTTTTTGTTGTTCTTGTTTACTAGCTTGCGGCTTAGCTTTACACACAGCTTTGTACAAACAGTTATACTTGACTGTATTATCCATCCTGACTGAATATTCAAAAATACTTTTATTACGGTCTTAAAACACACTTAAACTCGGTGAACTAGTCTATATAATAAGTGGGTCGACTGAACATCTGTTGTACTAATAGTAGACCGATGTACAGACCAGTGTTAGTACTAAAGTCGGGGCAGCAGCAGCAGTACGAACAGAGCACCGCGGCAGCTAAAATCCTGAGCCAGTGGCAATCCGCAGTGAGCCAGATTAATGGATGCGTAATCCATGGGGCAGGCCACCAGACTGTGTCAGACTCGTTGCTGAGCTGCGTGATAGCTAGCAATTAGGGGTACGGTGGCATACAAGTGACACCTCTCCCACAGTCCTTCTTCTCCCGGTAGCTGTGGCTCATTTGAAGGCCAATGTAGACAAATTATTATCGAGGTTTAACACACACACACACACACACACACACACACACACCGTTTCCTATGCGTACGTACATTATCAGTAGACCTCCCCCCATACGCAAGCGAATGCATTTGGGTTAACCCCCCCTCCCTCCTCCATGCGTACGTACTAAATGGACGGCCCCTTGAGCACTGAAGAACAATGGCATGATCTCAACTGAACACTGTATAGCCTGATACGACTGTTTACATTAAAAATTTTCCATTCTGCTCAATCCAACAAATAAATAAATCACTTCCTTTCAATGACTCTTATGAATGCTGTGAATAACTGCAAAATAGAATACATGGTACCTATTTTCATTATATAGTCTCAATATACGCCTTAAACAAAACTGATTCATTAAAAGATTCTGGAACAAATAAATCTTTCTAGATGGAAATAAATAACAGTCATAATCTAACAGTCATGTTCTGACCTTCTCAAATTATTGAATCGATAAATGGAAAGGACTCTCATTAAATTATGTATAAACCAAATGAACTCCCTAGAATCATCCTACGCTGACATGACCTCCATTCAAATAACCCGTATGAAAACTTCTGCCCTGACTTTAACGATTCCAGGTGGAATTTTAAAGCGGATTTCACCTAAAGCCTTAGATTCCACTTATAATAAATTTTAGGTGGATTCAGGGCGGAATCAGGGTGGAATATGACCCGAAATATACAAATTAGTCTGTCTATTATTAGGACGAATCTGTTTATTCCGCCTACCAGGCGGAATTTGTTTATTCCGCCTACTATGCGGAATCTGTTTATTCCGCTTATTTAGCCTAGATTCCCCTTATCACTTTTAGGCGGATTCAGGGTGGAATATAGCTCAAAATATGCAAATTACTCTGTCTGTTACTAGGCAGAATCTTTTCTTCTGCCTAATTAGATGGAAATACCTGCAGAAACCCATCCAGTAATGAAAATGTCAAAATGTTATTCCACCTTGCAGACTTTAGGTGGATTTCTGGTAGAATTTTAGGCAAAATATGCAGATCAGTTGTCCTAAGATTCTGCTTAAACAAAAAAAAAAATCCATCTAAGATTTCTGCCTGAAATAAAATTCTACCTGAAAAGAAATAAAAAAAAAAACCCGCCTGAAACTTCCACCTGAAATAAAAATGCACCTAAGGTTTCTGTCTAATAACAGGTTGCCTAAAATGTCTACATAAATATCATCCAATAAAACATCTGCTTCAGATTTCTATTAAACTGCCTAATGATTCGTAGACATTATTGGGAATCAATGATAAATATTCACAATAATTTTTAAAATGGATCATAAATTTTATTTTGACAGAAATTATCAAATAAGATTTAGGTTTTCTTGTCCTCATTTTCTTTCTTGCATACAAAAACCTAATCCGTGATGGCATCATTTAAGTCTTTTTCATTTCACCTCAAGTTTGGTGAGATTTCACAAGTATTTTGACCAAAACTTTCATTGAAATTTTGGCAATACCTCACTAAAATGTCACTGAAATATTTGAGATTTCACAAAACTCTGACCAAAACTTTCACTGAAATTCTGGTGAGGTTTCACAAACATTTTGGACAAAACTTTCACTCAAGTTTTGCGAGATCTCTAATATTTCGTTGAAAGTTTTGTGAATGTTTACTAAAACTTTGGTGAGATTTCACTAACGTGAGAAAGCCTGCCAGTAGCTTCTCGTGTGTCGGTGGTTCTTCCCGGGGTTTTCCAGGGTTCTTCCTCCACCATTAATATTAGCCGCCATGTATATCCTATCTTGTGTTGCAAAATGGTGTTAAACCCCAAAACAACAAAAACAACTAAAATTTTGATTATTATATAGTATTTTACTGAAGTTTCAGGAATTTTTCAGATATTTCAAAAGGTTTCAAATTAATAATGGATATGAATTAAACAGGACTTTATTAACCAAGGTGATACTTCAGTGTACATGAAACAAAATTATACAGATGTTGTAATTATATGACATCCAAGGCAAGAGATATGGGAGTTAATAATAATAATAATAATAATAAAGACTTTGTTTACAGAAGGTAACTCAGTTAGTTACAGAACTAATCTACCTTGAGGCCTTCTATCTGTTATGCACAATATATACAGTACATACAACATAATGTGAAGAATCTGGCTTGACACTAAATAATTAAGTGATTTTAAAAGTCAAAGTATCAAGCCTGGAACATATGCACAGGCACCTGTGAATGCATAAACATATATAAAATATAAAATATTATCCTGCATTGAAAAATTCAACTGTGATAATGATGCAAAAGTACAGAAAAGCATCCATTGAGACATTGATTATAAAAAGAAGAAATGCTAGGAGCCTGCCTTATGTCACTGTTGTACTGCAGACTTGATTTTTGATTAATGTACAAACTATGAATTGTGGTCTCTTGAATTAGTCCTTGTTCCATAAACAGCCGTGACAAACGTTTATCATGATATAATTACTTTTATTTTACACTTAATTCTAACACACCTAGAATATTTTGATAATATAAACAGTAATACCACTCAGGATATTGAAGGATGATTCTACTTGTGAGCCAAGAAACTCTGCAAAGATATGACTATCTTTGACACGGGTATCTGACAGATAGATAGATAGATAGATATTAGGTGGAAGTGAGGTATTTGGCTAACTGGCTGGTTGTTCTAACAATTTTCATGAAATAAAAGCTTGTGAAAGACACAAAACGAGCTCATGACCTGAAATGGAATAAAACATGAAAATCTAGAACAAATATCATATACTAAGAAATATTAGTTTAATCACATTTAAGGTAAATCACGATTTTTTTTAAATAAAAATAAGGATCTTATCACCCACATCCTCAAGCCAGACAATGAAAGTATACAACAGTAATTTAAATTATAGTATGCTAAGTATAGATTTAGGTTTTGGGGTGTTGGTAAATGGAATCAATGGCAAAATACATGTGCAAGGAAATAAAAAAATACATGTCCATGGAAATATAAAATCATGTACATGGGACTGAAACAAAGACTAATCATTAATCAATTAAATACTGCATCACATCTGGATGATGTAATTATTGCACGTTAAAAACATAATATGTAAAAGAATAAAATACAGCATCACTTTTCCATGGTATATGAACATGTTATTTCCTGATAACCAATGTCTCCAGCAATGCAAACAAAATAAAATATCTTGCTCCTCCTTTGTTCTGGAAAGCACTGATTCAAATTATATGACATCATATGAATTACTACAGCTGCAGCATAACGATATCGTCATGCGTACAGTGGTTCCTCAGTACAAAGTCCAAGAGAATATACAATTCAAGTACCATCTTGTGTACCATTGCCCTTCAGAATAAAGCCATTAAGCATACGGATAAAATGTTTGTGTACAGAGGTCCCACAGAATATACCCCTCCATCTTACAAAGACCCTATTGTTTATATTGGTCTCTCAATATTAAGTCCCTCCATATAAACAGCCTCTTCCATTAACGATATGGAAACAAAATGCTATTAAACTAACATATTGGCTGTCAGATTGGTACCATTTCATCTAGAACAAAGTAAATGTCATCAGAAGTCATTTGGTAAAAACAATGTCATAATGTGTACTCATTAATGCGGAAGTAGTGATTATACGATTTTCAAGACAGGACCAATTAATATTGTCAGTCTGTAGGTGGAAAATCGCAAGTTGATATAGGCATCCATTTCAGAGTGATATAGATGACAACACTTTTATAAGATAACCTCAAAGGTGGTCATATTGAGGGTTAGTTGTTTTCATGTAGGATCAACTAGACTACATGAAACTATTTTGATGAAATCCCATGTTAAAATGACATTCCACAGAGGAGTAGCGAAAACAAGATTTTCAAGACAGCCACATATTTGACATCAAGACAGCAACATTTTATTTTAGGATCAAGAAAACATTATAAAATATTTTGTTGTGAAAAGCAATTGCTGATTCGACTATTCATTCAGGAAAAGTAGTGATATCAAGATTTCCAAGCTTGTCTTGGTGGCCTCCATATCGGACCTCAGATCGGTACAATTTTTAATTAAGACCAATTTGTAATCATACAAGTTCTTATTGAAAAACCCATGCAGTATAACAATACATTGTGGAGTAGCAGTGATAAGAAAAACAAGATTTTCAAGATGGCTAATTGATGGACATAATGGTTGTCATATTGGCACAATAATCATTTATTACCAACTTTATATCACAAAAAATATGTTAGGGAAAACCTAATGTTGACATATTCTGTTGGGTTAGCAATAACAAGATTTTCAAGATGACCACTGTGAGTGTGTCCAAACTGGGTGTCATACTGGCACAATTTTCATTTAAGATCAAAAAGACATCGTAATAAAATCTTTTGGAGAAACCCCGTATCAACATGACTTTCTGCTCAGGAGCAGTTGTAACAACACCATTTCCATGGTGGCTGACATAATGACCATACTGTACATAAGATCAACACACCTTTTATTTCAGAACAAGCTGACAGCATTACAAGTCTTTTAGTGGAAACCACGTGTTGATATGACCTGTTCATGTAGGAGCAACAATATGATTTTCAAAATTGCTGATGTGGTGGCCATATTGGATGTCAGGTGAGCACCATTTGTATTTATCATCAGCTGGATATGATAAGAAGTCATTAGAGAAAACAACATGCTGATATGACCATTCATTCATGGGAAGTAACGATAACATGATTTTCAATATGGCCATAGTGGTGGCCATATTGGATATCCAAGTGGCAGCAGTGTTATTTCGAACCAAACAGTATTATGGGCCAACAGGTATTTAAAGGTTTGGGCCAATTACCCAAGAAGTTTAGAAGTAGTGATAACAAACTTGTGATAAGAAACTGATGGACAACAGATGACAGCATCCTCATAAGATCATGACCAATAGAGCTAGCATAAACATTGTGTGGCTCTTTGACTTATTTACAACAATTTATTATAAAATACGTCCTAATTGCATATACTTTTAAGTTTGATATAAATTCCCTTCAGCCAGCCTCAAGTGAGAGATGGTGAGTCCATAATGCATGGATAATATATTGTGTCCCAACCTGTGCTGAGGTAAAATAGCTCCAATCATTTGTCATCATAAACATCAGTCTTTGCATTATGTTTTAATTTAGCAGCTAGTACTGAAATCAAGATCATTTAATTTGCCCTTTCTAAATAACCTTAACATGAAATAAAGACTTTAATACATCGTATGAGTTTCTTGTATTTATTCCACTCCTGTCAAGCAAGAATGGTGGAATTTCATAATATATTTAATGAACTTTTAATCACAGGTTCCAGGTTCACTGCATAACTGTTCTTATGTCTTACAATAACAAATTTATCTGAACGATGTACTGACTCTCTTCAATTACTGGACAAAATTAAAAGTGTATGCAGCTGCAGTATTTGAGCAATATTAATGCCATTATGTACGATGTGTGTATACTGTGTAATTTGCCAATCATGTGGACCAGTTGTACATTGGCCTAATGCGCTGACATGAGGGCTAAACACTGCCTTGGCATAGTATCAAGTGTATTGCAACTATGTTACATATTTTGTGTTACATAATTGTCTAAAAGTTGTATAACTAAATATTAATAGATCACCAATTCTTTATTACATAAAAAGACTGATCATGCTTTAAGCATTCTTGATCAAAGTTTTCTACATATCAAACGAATCATTCTGTAAGCATCCATGATCAAAGTTTTCTACCTACCAAACGAATCATTCTGTAAGCATCCATGATCAAAGTTTTCAAACTGTAGGCATTCTTGATCGAAGTCTTTTATTATCCAACTAATCATTATGAAAACATTCTTAATCAAACTTTTCTATATGTCCAATTAATCACGTGATAAACATTTTTGATCAAAGGTTTCTACCCACAAAACTCATGCTGTATTGCAATCTTGATCAATGTTTTCGACATAATCAACATACTGCAAGAGTTACATTATATATATATATATATATATATATATATATATATATATATATATATATATATATCCCTTTTTTACTCAGAACAAGCAAATTTTCTTTTTAGTTTATATTCAAACATATTGGACAGCAATATGTAGATTTGATTGTAGTAGCAAGTTTCTTAAAGAACGTGCAGGGCAATGTTTACTGGTTATGTCCTGTTTTGTTTTATGTGAATTTGTCAAAAGAAATGTAGATAGTGATACAATTGTCTTTCTTAATTCAAGGTGAATATGCACATAAACACCAGCAGGAAACTGAATACATTATTTCCGTTGAAAAATCCATTAAATTACAGGTAAGTATGAAATAAATATGAGGATCGTTTAAATTTTTGAAACATTTTTTTCCATGACCTGAGTAGTAAACTCATTGCACCTCATTTATTGTCATTTGAGATTATGTGGACTTAACAAAATGTTTTGCACATGACAGGCCATACATGTGGAACATTATTTTTGGTGGAAGAGGAGCCCTAGAGGAACAACCCCTGTCAAGTAGAAGACTAAGTGAGGTTTTTCACATACCCATATAGTATGAAGCAGTTGCATTTATCTGTGTATTGATTTTGATACACTGAGACAATGCTATTGGTTGTTTTTACAAATGGACAATGGGTTTACTCTGAAATACTTAACAAGGATGTAATTCGAGCATTTGCAATGCTATTAACAATGGTATGTACAGCACACGCTCGATCGTATTCCATGTCATGACAATATTGGGTATTCTAATTATTAGTATTACAAGTCGTGACCTTCCTATTACTTTCTTTGAAAACCAATATCCACCTTATCCGTTTCATAAACGTAAGAATTTCTTTCAAACTTTAGGCTACCACTCTGATAAACTGGCAGAAAGCAAAATCCCTCAAAGGGACATATACGAACATATAATTTACAGCAATTCAAAAAGTTTCATATCTTTTTTCTAAACTGTACTTTATATGCTTGAACAATTTATACTGTGTTCAAATTAGCCTCTGTGGCAGCCATAGTAGACATAAGGTTGACGCCATTTAATTTAAGACCAACTAGACATCAGACGCAGACAAAATTCATTGTGAAAAGCAGCAAACCAAAGGCAGGGGATCCTGTATCCAGAACAATACTGGTTATCATGCACAATGCCCAAGTCCTAAGTAATTTTTATTCTCTTCAGAGATCACCATGTATCTCCTCACAACAAGGCAAACAAAAACATGATATGGTTAATGCAAAAGAAAAAGATAAAAAGCAATGGATTATGCTGTTCCTGAAATAGCTACCAGAGACCCTGCTAGACTATATAATGTTCTTCATGAGAAAAGACAGGCAGAAATGCAAGTCTCTGACAAACACTTCTTTCCAGCAAGTAAGCATGTCAGTTCCGTCAGAGAGAAAAACATCATACAAGATAAATGCCCTTAACCAATAAAATATGTGGTACTATTGCTTAATGGAACAATAATCTAGAATCATTGCGGACAGGAGATTAACAAAAATATTATTCTTAAATAATAACTTGGTGACATACAGAAAAAAACGAAATATTTACAGGACAGTAATGAATGAAAAGCGGTTTCCAATGATACAATTCAGGCTGACATATGCACATGCCTTTTTGTTATACTGATTCTGACAAAGTCTTCTTTAAAGAGTTAGACATCTGAATAGTTCATAATTGTATTGTTTATATATTATAATTGCTTTATCTTCATCAATGATCGCATCATTATGAGCACGAGTTTAGTGTAGGAGTTTTCTATCTTTACTCAGATAAATAATAACCATCTTATTTTTATTATCATTCTTAGTTTATTCATTGAATATTCTGACCCCAACCCGGTTCATCTTTTTACAATGGTGCCAGAAGTGTTATCCATTTTAAAAACAGAGCACTAACGTCACTTTTCATATTTCTTGTATGTTTCTGTTGTGTCTTTCAGATCATGACTTTCCTGACAAGACTTTGGGAGGCTGAGTAACTATCTAATTTCACTTGAGAAGGAAGATATGGTTGGTTTATGAAATTTCATAATTGCACATTTTCGCATGGTAGTGCACTTAGGATTGATCGTCATAACAACTTTATAAAAACTGACGTCACTAAAAGATCTTATGGAGACGGTCAAGCTGCCTGGGTAAGATGGGAAGCTCCTTAATAAATTTGTACAGGAAGAGATGGCTCTGGAAAGGGTAAAAAGGTTAAAAGAGACGGAACTAGAGAGGGAGAAATTTGAGATAGTGTGACAGGCAGAGTGGAAAATAAGGGAAGCTGAGGCAAGAATAATAACATTTAAGATGGAGAAGATAGAATTAGAGAAACAGGGAGGAAAGAAAACAATAGTACCGGAAAGGGAATGAGTAGAACTGGTAAAAGAAGTAGAGGATACAAAATTATAAAGGGGAATTATTAATTGTTAATTTAATGGCTCTACTAATACTGATAGCATCATGAAATGGTAGCTAAGTGCCTTTGATTAAGACACGCATAGGCAGATGAATTGGGCTGACATCTGCAGTTATCAGATCCACAACTCTTATGAGTCTGACCTTTAACCAAGTGAGGTATCATGGTTCTCCAGTTGATTTGTATAGATAGATGGATGGATGGATGAATGGATGGAAGGATTAATAGACACACAAACAGACAGACAGATAGATATAAGTGAGGATATATGGCTAACTGGCTGGTTGTTTCAGCATTTGTCATGAAGCAAAAAGCTTGTGAAAGACATAAAACTAGTTCATGACCTGAAAAGGGACCAAAATAAATGTGAAAGTTCAATACAAAGAATACATAATAAGAAAGTTAATCACACTAAGATCACTAACAACTTTTATAAAAATAAATGAACTTGTCTCCCACTTTTCACACCAGACATTAAGTTGTTGTTATTGTCATTGTAACCTGTTACACACGTTAAAAGTTGTTGTTGTTGTTATAGGGTTTAACGCCATTTTGCAGCACAAGATAGGCTATACATGGCGGCCAGTATAAACAGTGGAGGAAGAACCTTGGAAAACCCCGGGAAGAACCACCGACCCACGAGAAGCTACTTGCACTGTCATTAAGTAACAGTACTTTAAGTTACAGTCACCTAAGTATAACATTACGTTTTGTGGTTTTGATGTACAAGGAAATGAAAAATACATGTAAAATGTAAAAGGCAATGAAAACTAATCATTAAATGAAATACTGCCTCTCATGTGGATGATGTCAGTGTTTTATCTACCCATGCGTCATGCGTCAAATACGCAGAATTTTCCGATTTGACGCACAAAAGTCGACGACGGTACGTAAATTGACGCACCCCAATGCTATGTTTTGCTGATTAACACACAAGGTTGGGTCTCAAAATCGTCGCCGGTACATAAATTGACGCACCCAATTGTTATGTTTTGCTGATTAACACAAAGTAAAGGTTTGGTCTAACTACTTCATTGGTTAGATTACAACTCGCTCAAACAGAGAAAACACTCGCACATCAGTTTCTTACGCTGATGTTATCATAATACATAGGGTTACAACTGAGTGTGGAGCCTGGAGCTGACCTTATGTGACCTGTAACTGTCACATCATTTGTAGCAACATGATGTTAGAACCACAAATCACCACAAAGAAGAAAAAGGCAAAAAATAAACATGTGATTTTACAGTGATTCTCACCAGAAAATATTATTTTATGCGCATCCTTGTCTCGCAAAGAAGCCCATTCCCTCAATTATATGCCTTGCGTTGTTCCAAGATACTATCAGTGTTCGAATGAAAATAGCGTCCAAGGTAAAAAAAAAAAAAAACTTATCATTTGGACCGCGTTTTTACAACCAACCGTCGATAATAGTATTACTATCGAACCATTGGAGCCTTCATCATCTTAAGATGAGGTAACAGTTACATGTACGATAAAACATAATTTTGTGCAACAATGGTTGAAAACATACAGCTGGCTACGTTTTCAAAAAGAAGTTAAGTCGAGTGAAGAATGTGACAGTGAAGATGCCTTTATGTTTTGCCATAGATGTACAGAGGCTAAAATAAACCTCAATGACCAAATGTGCAAAAAAAGAAACAATAACTTTCCTAACAGTACACTGGGAAGGCATGCTGGGTTGCCAGAAAACAAACCGTTGATTGAACTCCAAATACTATCCAAATCTGTGAATGGCAGTTTGTCCAAGTCTCAACATATCTTGATTCCGAGATCACGTGCACTGCATATTCCGCTACCCTCGGAAATGAACACAATTATGAAACCTAAAATTGTTTACTTCATGTACATTTACAAATGACCACCGGTACATCTCTGGGTCTTTCTGAATCTGAATTCAATCACTGTAAATATCAGTATATTTTCCCACCCAGCCGCCAGTGATCAATACATTTTCTCACTAAGCAGGTGGCTGAAGCAGGACTGGTAAGTCTTTGAATTTTGCCGCCCACCTATTACATGTGTACGGAGGACTCCCACCTAAGTGATTTTCTGCATCCCAGTTTAAAAAAAAAATTGGCATCCAAATACGCGTGATTAAGCGTTTCAGAGACCTCTGGAAGTTTCACAAACACCAGGCAAATTTTAATGCAGTTTTACAAACAAGACATAGCAGCAAAAGTGCTACTTAAGTGTGTACATTGGCTGAGTGTAAAAGACATCCCTTTTTTAAAATACAAATCTCTTCTTAATTTAATACACAACTTAACAGCTAAAGAAATTTATGCCATTGGCATTTTGAAAAATTCCACCGTTCAGTATGATTTGGCTACTACCTGTTCAGAGGTACTGGAGAGCCTATCAAAACGTTGTTGAGGATAATCTTATACGTGACCTGCAAAATTCGTCATTTGTGACAGCAATGGCAGACGAAAGTACTGACATAGCCAACAACAAACGCCTTGTCATATATGCTCAGATTATTTCTGATGATGTGAAACTATCAACAAGATTTTTAACAAATATAGAATGTTCAGGTGCTTCTGGCAAAGGAATTGCCTTATTGGCTTTAGTCACATTATATAACTATTATATTTGTTGTGTATTTAAACAATATAATTATTTTTTAAAAACTATTTTATACTGATCGGCTTGAATAGGACTCATAGGTTTGGATCTTGACTCCCTGTTTTTTGCCTTGATGAGTCAAATGACTTACATGAAGCCATTTGTAGATAAAACACTGTGATGTACATGACAATTATGGCACTTCAACACAAAATCTATAAAAGTCAAAAATACAGCATTACTTTTTCCTGCTACATGAACATTGTCATTTCCTGTTAAACAATGTCTCCAGCAAAAAAACCAAAGCAAAATACAATACCTTGCTCTTCCTTTGTTCTATCACCTGTGAAGAAAGCACAGGTTACACGTATGTGATATTGTATAAACTACTGCAGCTGCAGCATACAAGGATTGTAATGTGTACAGTTGTTCCTCAGCGTAAGTCCCAGAGAATACAGCATTCAAATATCATCTTTTGTACAGTGGTCCTACAGAATAAAATTCTCATGTATACATAAACCATCTTGTGTACAAAGGTCCTTCAGAATAAAGCCCTAAAGTATACAGAGACCAACTTGAGTACAGTTGTCCCTCACAATAAAGCCCTTAAATATATGGAGACCATCTTCACCATCTTGTGTACAGTGGTCCTTCAGAATAAACCCTTCTAACATACAAAAAACATATTGTGTACATTGGTCCCTCAATATAAAGTCCCTCAGTATAAACGGACTCTAGCATGACTCAACATGGGACTATTAAATCGACCTATTGGATGTCTGACTGGCAAAATACTCATCCAGAAGACAATATACATCATTAGAAGTCTTTTGCTGAAAACGTCAGAATAAGTACCCATTAATGGAGAGGGCAGCCATATTGGATGTGCAACTGGAACCTTTTTAATTTAGGACCAATTAGGTATCATAAGTCTATAGGTAAAACAAATCTAAGGATGATAATAGGTTTCCATTTTGGAGTCATAGAGATAACATTTTTTAGTAAGATAGTCACCAAGGAGGCCATATTGAGGGTTAGTCTTTTTCCTTTAGGACCAATTATGCATGATACAAACTCTTTTGATGAAATCCCCATGCTATAATGACATTCCATTCAGGAGTAGCAAAAGCAAGATTTTAAAGCTGGCCACGTATTTGACATTAGGTCAGAACCATTTTAGTTTAGGAAAAACAAAACATAAGAAGTTGGATTTTTTTTATTTGACCATTCATTTAGGAAAAGTAATGATAAGATTTCCAAGCTGGTCATGGTGGCAGCCATAACGGACCTCAGATCAGCACCATTTTTAAATAGGACTAACTAGACATAAGGCGAGTTCTTAGTGACAAGCCCATGCCAATATGACTATCCATTCTGGAGGAGTAGCAATAACATAAACAAGATATTCAAAATGGCCGATGTAGTGAACATACTGGTTGTCCCATTGGAACCATATCATTTATTACCAACTTAGCATCGTACAAAGTCTTTTAGTGAAAACTTAATGTTGACCCATTCTGATGGGTTAGTGATAACAAGGTTTTCAAGATGATGAATGTCAGTCACCCCATAATGGATGTCACATTGGCACAATTTTCATTTAAGACAAACTGGACATCATAATAAGTCTTTTGGCGAAACCCCATATGACTTTCTGATCAGAAGGGGTTGTGATAACAAAGAGTTCCATGGTGACCATACTATGCATAAGATTAACACATTTTTTAGAACAACCTGGATTCAACTAAATTCTTTTTGTGGAAACCGCATGTTGATAAGACTGTCCATGTAGAAGTAGCAATATGATTTTCAAAATTGTTGGTGTGGTGGCCATATTGGATGTCAGATCAGCACCATTTTAATTTATCACCAGCTAAATATGATAAGAAGTCTTTAGAGACATTTGCAGATATGACCATTCATTCATGAGAAATAATGTGATTTTCAATATGGCCATTGTGGTCGCCATACTGAATGTCTCCATGGCACCATTTTCACTTAAGACCAAGCAAACCATGGGACCAATAGGCGATTGAAGATTTGTGCCAATCCTCCAAGAAGTTTATCAGGTGTAGTGATAACAAACTTGTGATAAGAGACTGATGTACAACATCCGTCAGCCATTTCCATAAGCACATCGTGTCTATCACCATTAGAGGTAACATGAACACTGTGTGGCTCTTTTCAGTCACTTATTATTAAATAGTATCTTTTAATTATGTACACTTTTAAGTTTGAAATCAATTTCCTTTAGTCAGTATCAAGTGGAGAGTTGGTGCGTCCAGCATGCACGGACACTATATTGTGACCCTAATGTCCCACCCCCAAAAAAATCCTGTGGGAAAAACTCCAATCATTTGTCATCATGTACATTAGTCTTTATGCCTGTATGCTTTTCATTATTTATTTTTTTTCTATTTAGCAATTAGTACTGAAACCATAATCATATGATTTGCCCTTTAATTCAATGGTAATTTTTACATAGCCTTAACCTTAAATAATGATTTTAATGCACCATACGTGCTTCTTGTGCCTATTCCACTCCTTTCAAGCAAGACCGGTGGTTTTTCATTATATCTTTACCAAACTTTTAATCACAGGTTCTGGTTTCACTACAAGACTGAACATGTAACTTCTTATTTCTTACAATAAGCATATTTATCTGAGTGATCTACTGACTCTATTCAATTTCTTGATATAGTCATGTTGTAAGCGTTCTTGATCAAAGTGTTATACGTAACAAACGAATCATGCTGTAAATATTCTTGTTCAAGGTTTTCTACAAAACCCAACTCATCATGCTGTAAACATTCTTAACCAAAGTTTTCTACATATCCAATTAATCATGCTGTAAACATTCTTAATCAAATTTTCCTACATACCCAATTAATCATGCTGTAAACATTCTTAATCAATTTTTCCTACATACCCAATCAATTATGCTGTAAACATTATTAATCAGTTTCCTACATACCCAATTAATCGTGCTGTAAACATTCTTAATCAAATTTTCCTACATACCCAATTAATCGTGCTGTAAATGTTCTTAATCAAAGGTTTCTACATACTGAACTGATCATGCTGTAAGCATACTTGATCCCACTTTTCTCCACACCCAAATAATCATGTTGTAAACATTCATGATGCATTTTTTCTACATACCAAACACAATCATGCTGGAAGCATTCTTGATCAAAGTTTTCGACACAACCAACTAAACATACTGTAAGCATTCTTGATCATAGTTTTCACTCCTAATTAATTAAAGGATATTTGCTTGTATTCAGTGTTTCATCAAGCTGGTTAAAATACTTTGTGTTTTATATATATATATATATATATATATATATATATATATATATCCATTTAGTGACACTGAACAAGCAATTTTTCTTGTTATTTTATATTCAAACATATTGGATCGCAATATGTATATTACATTGAAGCAGAACATTTCTTAAATTATGCTGCACAGTAATGTTTGCCAGGTATGTTCTGACGTGTTTTGTGTGTATTTGCAACAAAATATTTAGATAGTAACATAAATGTCGTTCTTAATTCAAGGTAATATACGCACATAAACACCAGCAGTTACTACCTTTGCAAAATCCAGTAATTCACAGAGTGTATAAAATAAATATGTGCAACTTTTGATTTTTTCCAGTAATTTTTTCCAATGTTATAACCTGAGAAGTAAACTCTTCATACCTGTTTTTGCTTACTGCTATGTTTGGCCCATGATAGACCATACATAGTGACCATTAATATTGATAGAAGAAGAACCCAGGAAGGCCACACAATCAATCACTGACACTGAAAACTATCGCAATGTTTTCACATACCCACATTGGCCATGCTGAGACTAGAAACCACATGGACTGAAGTTAGATATATACGGTCTGTAAAGGTGATCCTCTTAGACAACTTGGATACTGTTCTGTTTGAATATACATGTTTACCTTATATCCCCATCTGTATAGTGGGGAAAAAATTCTTTTGCATCATATGTTATAACCCATACGAAAACTTCCACCCTGACTTTAACCAGATTCCAGGTGGAATTTTAAAGCGGATTTCACCTAAAGCCATGGATTCCACTTATTATAAATTTTAGGTGGATTCAGGGTGGAATATGGCCGAAATATGCAAATTACTCTGTCTATTATTAGGAGGAATCTGTTTAGTCCGCCTACTAAGCGGAATTTGTTTCTTCTGCTTAGTTAGCCTAGATTCCCCTTATTATCACTTTTAGGCAGATTCAGGGTGGAATATAGCTCAAAATATGCAAACTACTCTGTCTATTACTAGGCAGAATCTTTTCTTCTGCCTAATTAGATGGAAATACCTGCAGAAACCCATCCAGTAATGAAAATGTCAAAATGTTATTCCACCTTGCAGACTTCAGGTTGATTTCTGGCAGAATTTTAGGCGAAATATGCAGATCAGTTGTCCTAAGATTCCACTTAAACAAAAAAATCCATCTAAGATTTCCACCTGAAATAAAATTCTACCTGAAAAAAAAAACGCCTGAAACTTCCACCTGAACTACAAATCCGCCTAAGGTTTCTGTCTAAAAGCAGGCTGCCTAAAATATCTACATAAATATCATCCAACGAAAAATCTGCTTCAGATTTCTATTAAACTGCCTAATTTTTCTTAGACATTATTGGAAATCAATGATAAATATTCCCAATAATTTTCTTTCTTGCATATAAAACCTGATCTGTGATGGCATCATTTAAGTCTTTTTCATTTCACCTCAAGTTTGGTGAGATTTCACAAATGATTTTGACCAAAACTTTCATTGACATTTTGGCGATACCTCACTAAATTTCACTGAAATATTTGTGAGATTTCACAAAGCTTTGACCAAAACTTACCGAAATTCTGGTAAGGTTTCACAAACATTTTGGCCAAAATTTTCACTCAAGTTTTGCTCAGATCTCTAAATTTTCGTTTTGTGAGAGTTTACTATAACTTTGGTGAGATTTCACTAAAATTTTCATCATTATATAGTATTTTACTGAAGTTTCAGCATTTTTCAGACATTTCAAAAGGTTTCAAATAAATAATGGATATGAATTGTGTGTGTGTGCTTTGGATTTTTAACGTAGCTTTAAAAAAATTTTGGTCATATTGCTACGATGTCTGCAGTGTGGCAGTTTATAGTGATGTCTAGCACTGGGGCATCATGCCGCAGACATGTAGCATGATGTCCCACCCAATCACATTATCCTGACAACTGGCCGACCAGTCCTAACACTAACCTCTTAATGCCAAGCGCCAAGCGAGGCAGCTGTTAGTGCAATTTTGGTAAGTCTTTGGTATGACTCGGCCGGGGATCAAACCCACAACCTCTCCCATCCGAGGCAGATGCTCTAACCACTAGGCCACCAGAGCGGTACTGGATATGAATTAAACAGGACTTTATTAATCAAGGTGATATTTCAGTGTACACGAAACAAAATTATACAGATGTTGTAATTATATGACATCCAAGGCAAGAGATATGGGAGTTAATAATAATAATAATAATAATAATAATAATAAAGACTTTATTTAGAGAAGGTAACTCAGTTAGTTACAGAACTAATCTACCTTGGAGGCCTTCTATCTGTTATGTACAATACATACAGTATATACAACATGATGTGAAAAATCTGGCTTGACACTAAATAATTAAATGATTTTAAAAATCAAATCATCAAGCCTGGAATATATGCACAGGCATCTGTGAACACATAAACATATATAAAATATAAAATATTATCTTGCATTGAAAAATTCAACTGTGAAAATGATGCAAAATGACAGAAAAGCATCCATTTGAGACACTGATTAAGAAAAGAAATGCTAGGAGCCTGCCTTATGTCACTGTGTTGTACTGCAGACTTGCTTTTTGATTAATGTACAAACTATGATGTTGTCGTGGTCTCTTGATTTAGTCCTTGTTCCATAAGCAGCCGTGACAAACGTTTATCATGATATAATTACTCTTATTTACACTTAATTCTAACACAACTAGAATATTTTGATAATATAAACAATTTGAAGGATGATTCTATTTGTGGGCCAAGAAAACTCCTCAAAGATATGACTATCTTTGACATGGGTCTCTGGCAACAATATCAACAATTTCCACCAGTAATCTATACATTGTCCCACATTAAATTCTGGAAGTTAGTCAGTTTGGAGTTATAAAACCTCGAAATCATCCTGATTTAGTTCCTTGTTGTATTTAGCACACTAGCCGCTACTGTTAAGCTCTTTATGGCACAAAAAGCAAAATGCTAGTCCTGGCGTTCAGTTTTCATACACATTGACCAGTTACGTTCCCATCAACTTTGCATTCAAGCTATTCTCATTGCCGCACATTTTTCAAATGGTTATGCAACTCGTATCCAGCTTGAAAATTCGAATCGCCATGTTTAGCAAGCATGCTTATTCCCTTCAGTTTCCGTTACGCAACGATTCATTGGGCAAGTACAAACTTTTGACCAATCATAAAGCTCTTTACAGCAATAATCTGTTAAATAATATACAGAACAAATACTTATTAGAAAGCTCATTGCAGAATGGGACCGGATAGAGCATTATAAACCCCCCCCCCAGTTTCGGAGACGATATTAAAAAAAGGGTCCATATTGAGGAAAATCAGATTCAGGTCAGGAGAAAAGCGAAATTCTGCTTTAAAACGGAAAACAATGAAACAATCTTTTTTTGAGGAAAGTTATATCCAATTGAAGTTAAAAAAAAATACAATAACAACAACAACAAAAATAATTAGAAAAAGAAATACAACAAGGAAAGATTTGGAAAGAAGTTATTGTTCCCAAAATGAACAATAAAATTACAGCAATCAGAAACAGGAAATATAAATGTTGCTGAAAATCATTCAAATTGTACAAAATAAATTTTATTATATCTTAGTGATATTTTTATTGAAATGTCAGTGATATTACAATCACAGAATATCACTATATTTTCAGAATTTTTGGCCAAGTGTCAGTGAAATTTCAATAACAAATTCTCACTGATATTTTCAGAAATGTTGGCAGAGTCAGTGAAATTTCAATCACAAAATTTCACTGATATTTTCAGAAATTTTGGTAAAATCTCCTAAAATATCATAATTTTAGTGAAAAAAAGGACATTTGAGTGAATGTCAAAAAATTGTCACTGTGATTTCGCTGAAATTTCAGTCACATTTTCACTTGGGTATGATTGTTGTAGAGCATATTTTAATAGGAAGCAAAAGAAACTTATTTTTCAGACTAAACATCAGCTCAAGTCCAAAATCCACCATGCACCAAATTTTCTAAGTCCAAAGATTCTATGCTTTTAGTTCTTTTGATAAAGTTCAAAATTATGCCTAACATTTCTGCTAAAATCAGTCTAAGTCCAAAATCTGTCTTAAAGTAGGAAAATGAACTGGACAAGCAGAACTTTTCCGTCTAACAGTTATCCTTTAGGAGGAATATAAGAAATAGTACGCTTAACTATTAGAGGGATTCAGTCTGTCACCTTAGCCGTATTCCCAGTCCATGTAAAGTCCATCTGAAATTTGGTGTTTTTAGGTGGAATACATCCTGAATCCACCTAAATTCAAGGCGGAATCTGACTAAAAATTTTGTACGGGAAAGCATGGCATACTTGACCGACATAATTGTTGATTTGACCATACAGATCAGCTTTATGAATGAGATTCCTACGACATAATGGACATGTATTTTAATATATTGTTTGCCAGAATTAAAGAAATGAAAATATAACTGTCATAGACCCAAATGACTTAAATATAAACTATATTATAATTTAAAATGATAAGCCATCTGTAACAACTATCACATACATGCGCAGCTTACATACCATATATAGTCGCTTAAAAGTCAAGTCTAACTCCAAACTGCTCAACCTAGATCTGCCATTTCATTATATGCCAACACATTTGAATCTGTTTAGTTTGTAAGGAGTAGAACAAACAAAATAGATCCTGATCTGCTGGAAGGTCTATGTTGTCTGCAGTAATTTTTGTAGTTGACTTATTAGTGTGCACATATATGGAAATTGGTATTGTTATTTATATTTAATTTGCATTGTTTGTTAGTGTGTTTAATTCATTATATGATATGGATAATTGTATTCAGGACTTGACTTTGTCCAAAATCAAGTTCATTTTCTACCTGGCCAGAATCATTGATTTTGTTTTTGTAAAGAGCATTTTTATCTCAATCTGACTTCAGAACATTGGAAATTCTCCATGGAATGCTGGTTCTACCTGTTGTTTACTACATTTTGTGTTATACAATTTTGGTGACAGAACTTCCAATTATAACTAACATTTTATCTTGTAAATATTTGGAACCTCCCAGAATGAAATTTTTCATTAGATAATTTTGTTTAGAAAATGCTCTTGTGACCTGAGGTCAAGTAGAGGGCTATACAATCATTATTCGTTTATCATTTAAGATCTGACCAGAATCAGTTGTATTATTATTATGTCCAGTACATCATTTGGGGTGGAATTTATTTATTTAGATTATTTAATCCAAGGTATTCTTCTCTGAAATACAAAGTGCTCAAAAATAACATTCTTGGAAACAGAGACTTGGATTTATAGCGAAATTTCAAATAAGGATATATTCTTGGATTGTATTATTTTGATCCAACAATAGACTGTTGGCACATCACCATGACATAGGCCACTACAGGCACATAATGCTTCTAGCATTAGATTTATTTTGGAATACCACTACAGTTTATTCAAAACTTTAATCATCAGGACTTGTTTAAGAAATTTTAGAATTATTTGAGATTTATTTCACAATATCATAAGTTCTTGTTACATTTTCTGCATTTTTCACTTTGTATTCTAGAGAAATAAACTGTTTGCTGAATTTTACAAAACTTGATGGTTCTCACTCCCTTCTATTACTTATTTGAAGACGATAGGGTCATAATAGTATTTATTAAAATGGCATGATCTGAAATGCTTGTTTAGGATATATATCATCTGATAACTAAATATTTGTAACAAAAAGTGGTAAAAAAAACTTTATTCATGTTTTTGCATTATTGGTGGTGGTGGTGATGGTAATGGTGGTGTTGAGGTAATGGTACCTTTAACACATTATTGGCTATGTCTTGCAGAGGATATGGGAGTTAAGGCAGGTGGTGAACAGGTGACCCTTGAATTACTAGTGTGATGCTTCGCCAACTGAGTCACCATAGATCTTTGATCTTACTAGATTAAAGTATTCAGCAATTAGTATTTCTGCCATTATACATGGTAATCTAGTCTAACATGTCAGCCATCAAAACTCCAAAATATTCAAAATCTTCACCTTTCTGAATCTGCTATGTGAAACATACTGTAGAAAAGAGCAAAATAGCTGGTATCTGCTGTTTTGAGGTCAGAACATTCTGAATATGTGACCTGTATATCAACAATGACTGATTTGAAATCAGCAGACCACATGAAACAATGACAGATCTTTATTTTATGCTTACATAAAAATGGTGACATATTTGTATCTGTTATCTGTTTAAAAACAGTAGTAGATGAAGCTGCTGTCTGTATCAAAAGGACATCTGTTCCCAATCTGAACCTGCTGTCTTATATCAAACAGACAGATCTGAATCTAAAATCTGTATCAATCAGCGATAGCTCTGGTTCTTCTGTCCTTATCAAATATTGACAGATGTAAATCATGTCCATATGAAAAACTTTAAAAATGTTAATCTAATTTATTAAGCTTCTCTCTCCTTGAATCAGCTTTCTCTGTGAAATAGCTTAACATTGCTGTTGTACCAGGCAATAAAGTGAAAGGTAAAAATGCATAGTTAAACTGCAGTACAGGTCAGAGTGACCTAGATATTCTGCATTCACAGATTCCATGTTAATGAAGTGCAACTGTTACAGCAGCTTTAATTTGAATAACTGTTTAAACCTGCCCTAAGACATGCAATTATGTACATGCATGTTATTAAAATAGCCTCTTTGGATGCTGCACTCTCTTCAGTAGAATGCTGTGTCTGAAATGAACCAAAAACCTTGCATGTTTCCCAGACAGGTTGTCATTCTTACCAGTTATTTTGCACATTTCACAGATAGGTTATCTCCATCATACTGCCTGAGTCAGCAAGTCAACGTAGACTCATGTTTATCTGTCTAACATAATGGGCATTAGGAACTCTAAACCTCTGCCATACATTTTAATGGTGAATCAAGCTCAGTTACTTCCCTTGAATTAGATATAGAGTGCCACCAAAAAAACCTGATCCAAAGAATAAATAAAAAAATCTCATGGAGATGCTGGTTTTGTCATTACCAACATAATTTTTGCTGGCAGCAGCAACATTTTATGGTGAGAAAATATTTATTCAAACCTACATCATTTGAGAATTATTAGTTATTTTCATTTGTATATTACAAATAATGGCAATAGTTTTACAGAGTACAGTTGTACAGTGTTTATTTTTTTTTATTTATTCTACATGGTTTCAATTAATTTTAAACAAAACAATCAATAATTTAATTATGCCCTTCCACATGGTTCTTACAATCTTGTGAGCCCTTGAGTTTGATCAGTTGCATTGAAAGCTACTTGAATATTTTAATTTAAAAAAATTTATTTACATATTTCTCAAAGTAATAAATACAATGGGATGACATTGAGTAGTATCCCTTTGATGTATGCTAAATATTTGTGTTCCTTTTCTTCTGCATCTGTTATTATTTATGTAGTGACAAAACAAATCAAAACATGGAAAAATATATGTATAAACAATAGTCCTTGAAAACTTTAAGAAGTCCTTGAAAACTTCGTGAAAGGTCCCAGAAAGAAAATTTTCAAGGGATGTATGAACCATGTTAAAAGCAAATCTCACAAATACATAATTTTTAGAAAATTGCTTCCTTTCATTCATTCTTTCTAAATTCATAAAATTGCGTTCTTTATTCCATTTTTTTTCTAAATTTAGTTTCTATTGTTATCTCATTGACTGCACTTTTAATTTTTGATAATCTGAAAGTAAAACACTTTTTACTATAATATATAAAATCTATAGTAAAAATTTGTGAAAATTTAAAACCAGCGAATACTTTTACAAATACATGTATTAACACTCAGCAGTGTTGACTTTGTATAATTTTATTGTTTCTTTTTTTGTCATTCTTGTTATCATTTCTTGTTATTCAAGTCACTATAACTGATAATGATTGATGAAAATGTAATCTTAATATAGATTGTGAAATTTTCCTTTAAATTAAAACAGTTAGAAAAATCGATATTGGTAAAAGTATGAGGGAGGAATTTTAAGCAAAATTATTTCACAAAAGTTAGTTGAGACTTATATGTTGAAGTAATTCATCAAATGATATAAATATCATTGCTGTTGTATTTTTATATTTTTTGCCAACTAAAATGTTGTTTTGGAATTTAACACCATTTCTCAGTACAAGATAGGCTATACATGGTGGCAAGTATAACTGGCGGAGGAAAAACCTATTAAAACCCCAGTAAGAATCATCAACCCACAGGAAGCTATTGGCACAATCCTCATATAACCACGCTGGCTGAACCAGAGACTCAGATCCATGCAGGCAGAGTTGTGATGTCAGTGATCGGTAAAGGCAAGCGCTTTAGACCACTTGGCCACCCAGGATCCCAGGATTAAATGTCTCATAAAATTAAATTCTTACTATTATACATCGAAACTGTTCTGAAATATAGTTCCTACAAAATTTTAAAATCTAATTTACAAATTTTTATGAAAAGATGGAAATATCTTTATATAAAGAAAATCCAATACCTGTTTGTAAAATTCTTAGATCAATAATGAAAGGTAAGAGGATTCTTGGTTAAAAATTATGTATAAGTTTGAAGTTCAAATTAAAAGTAAAGGAATGGTGAACAATTTCTGATGTAAATATATCCCTGTCCCTCCCACATCCCACTCCAATTCGATGAATTAGATAAATCAACTGTAAAGAACAGCACAAAATGATTCTAACAGCAGAGTATGCACAAATCCTTTGTCACCATGCATGTATTTTGATGATGCCCATAGTATATAGAATTACTAGGTTTCAGAACAATCCACAACATATGCAAGTTCAGGGGCAATAACTCTTACAGAAATCATGAATATTGGACAATATGTGCATCTTTAGATGATGGCTAAAATATATTACTAAGTTTCACAACAACCAATTAAAAGCTGTTAAGACATTACAATGGTCTAGTTGTGCAAATTAAATTGTGCCATACACTGAGTTGAGATACTAAACAAAAAGACCAATAACTATAACAAAAATAGGGGAGCAAAGAATGTTAATGATATTGTATGTTCAGGTAATGACTAATATTTACCAAGTGCCATGGTAACTCATTGTATGACATGGTAATTGTCATAGAATTGTACAAATAACTTTATTTATTAAATACATGTACTCAGGTTTTGTTTTTTTTGTTCACAACGATACCCAAGGGTGATTTATGTATATTGTACAATATTTCAAAATAGTGAGTTCGGTTCATCCCTGCCACATGTGCGAAGTACTCTCAATGGGAAAAAAACGATTTACATCTAATGCACAGATGGCGTAGGGCTGCATTGTCTGTGTATAAATGCCTCACCGTAAGACGATACCTTTACATTACAGAACGTCTTGTCAGTAAGCAGTCTACTTAGGGACTTGCACATCTTCAGCTGTAGAGGTGTGTAAGTCATTTATTAATTTCTTATGTATATTATTTCTTATGTATATTGTAAGTTATAGCTATTGTACTACCACATTTATTTTTGTATATTTTATATGTAGCTTCGGCTTGCGTGGTATAATGCAAATATTTTCTATTCATGTTTGTGACTTAGCAAGAGCTTTATATTAGCAATATAAAGTTGCATTTTTGAGAATTGTTTAGTACCATAGGATTCTTATTGGACATGGATAGGTTCACTTCTGAACCTATTTATTGTTTTGTATTGTTGTGCCGATACTGTATTTTGTATAGCTTACCATATATAACATCATTACATGTTATCGTATATGCCGGTGTCATGCATAGTACATGGTGTTAGATGTATTGTCAGCTGATCATAGTCGACGTGGTACCAGCTGTAGAGCTAACCATAGAAGTTGAACCATAGCAGCCGTAGAGCTAAGTGAAATTGTCGCTGGTCAAGTAGCAGGTGATCGGACATTGCTGATCGAATTGGTGGGTGCTGGTTGCTTCATTGACCAAGGAATTGAATGAGGGTCAGTGACTACGTGAAATGCTGATTGCTTCATTGACCAGTGTGACTGGTGGCCAAGTGTGCTAGTGACGGAGTGTTTCATGTTACTTCATGCATGTAATCTTTTAGCTGTGGGCTAATTTTGGGGTTTGTTATACCCAGTGTTTTGGGAGTGTAAAGATATTTTGTATAATATCTATCCCTTGTTTTCATCATTTTACTGTTTGAGTAAAGTACCTCATTTTTCACTATTTGAGTGAATATATTTTTACTATATGAGTAAAGTACATCACTATTGTTACTATTTTGAGTAAAACATATCATTCTTTTGGTCTTGTGAAATTATTGTGATTCGTTCACCTTTGTCCTTGTACTGTGTAAGGTAATTTATTTGTATTTATATTTGTTGCATTATTAGGTTCATGCAGATTATGTTAATTAGTCCAATATTTGGATCTTATACACGCATGTATTAACCAATATTCTTTTTCATTCAAGTCATACATCAATAAACATTGTATTTGTATCACCATCAAAAGTGTTCTATTATAAACCCGAAATCCAACCCAGTCATCTTGTTACATCAGCAACTTCACGACTACTAATGTTAACAGGTTTGTATAATACTCTGCATTCAGCTACAAGACACAAATGGGAATAACTCTAACATAAAATGTTGGCAGCAAAGTGATTTGCCAGTACATGCATCTCCAGGCCATAACCATAATATTTACCAAATTTAATTGTAAACCATCAAAAACTGAGAGACAAGCTGCACTAAAGAAATTGTGTCATACCCTGAATTCAGCTACATGCAATTAACAGCAGTAACTCCAACAAAATTGGAAGCAATTGAGACTCAACTGGTAGAGTGTTGGACTTACAATCCAAGCTTCTTGGCTTGATTACCCACCGAGTCCATCCTGGGTTGGCTGCCACTCTGTCTTTGAGAAATACACTTAGCTCCCACTTCTTCAGCATTATACAGTGAATAGTGATTAAAAGTGCAGTTAAAATCAACAACCAATTCTCATGAGAAGTGTGCAAGTAAAGTTATTTACTTATAAACGTTAACAAAAGTATATCATACGCTGTACTAAGCTACAAATCATAAAGGGAAACAACTTGAAAAATTTGTAGGATCCAAGCAATTTGTTAATATGTTCATCCTTAGGGGACAAACAAAATATTTACCAAACTGCAGTCCATCAAAAACTGGGATTAGTTGTGCTAACAAGATTTAATATTCTGAATGCAAGAAACAGATACAGTATTGTAAAACTGACTTATCCAGAGCACAATGCACTGAATCTCTGATGATGAAAACCAGTTGAGTTGGTCATATTAGAGTAAGATTTGTTGTTAAAATTAGTCATGCTTACCCTCCATTTTCAATCTTCCATATTTTTCAATATGGAGAATTTCTTCTTGTAAATATAATGAGCAGTCTCTTACCTTAAATACTGTATTTTTCATTATAGAAGGTTAGCAGTAGTGGGGGCAGGTTACATAGCACTGGAGTTTGCCAGGATAGTCAATGCTCTTGGTGCAAATACCTCTATTTTATCTGGTATGATATAGTACAAAATGCATAATTCAACACTTTTGTGTATCTTTATTTAATTTAAGCAATGCACAAAGACTGAACAGTTTTTAAATCTGATTGTGTCAGCCTGAAGTAATACCCTAACAACTGGATCATTTGGAACATGGTTGATAAAGAAATCTCCAATCACTGTGAAATTTCCAATCACTGTGATTATTACTTAAATATGTGGGTTCAAATAACTGTAAAACAAGATTATTGCTCCTGCCAGTGATGTTGGAATAGATCACATTCAGGAATCGTGTCACTTCAGCAATAATGTTAAGTGACTTCACATATTCCATCTGTTCATGTTGATAATCCTGAAAGCAGCTCAGCAAAAATTACAAAAATGTAGTAGGGGTGGTAGGAGTCAAACTAAGTTTAATTATTTAATACTTACTACTTGGACAGAAAAAAGAGCAATGCTATAGTAGCAGGTAATGTATTACTGCTATTAAATATTCAATTATGCAAAATGGACTTTGAAACACTTGAGTGGGTGTGAAGGAATGCTACATAGACACAGTTATTGTGCAAGCAACATATTGCTTCACTCTTATCAGTGAGGGACCATGGGAGCCCGAGTGCACTAAGGCACTTGCCTTTACCAATCACTGACATCTCACCTCTGTCTATTGGAATTGAGTCTCCAACTCAACCATTTAGGGTATATGAGATAGCTTGCCAGTAGCTGAATGGGTCAGTGGTTCTTCCCCAGGTTTTCCTGGGTCTACCTCCATCAGATATAGCCTATCATGTGAAGAAAATTGGTGTTAAAACCACAAACCTATATCAGTGACGTTGGCCTTTGACCTTCAAATTTAATATTAATGGCATCAAAGGTAACCAAATGCAAATATGGGTGACAGTATATACAGTAGAACACAATTTACTGCATTTAGAGCAATTTGGTAATGGGCAGACAAGGTCACATTGATATAACCAAAATATAATACACATTACAATATCACAGGTATGTAATACAGTGAAGAAGTCACTAAAATGATCTCATGCCCTTGAGAGAATTTTTTAAACAAGATGCCCAAGTGAGCCTAAGAACACCCACCTGCCTGATACCTATTATAAATCGAAAACAAGATTTCCATTTTTTTAAATAAGTATTAAAAATAAAAATGTAAGTTTTAGAATCTAATACAATAATTAAAACCAACAAAATGACTAAAAAAAATAAGGTCAAATGATTTTTTTAAATTTAATAAATCCAACTGACTGGGAAAAAAATCATAAAGTTTAAAGTTTAAATGTCAAATATCAAAGGCAAACTGGAATAAGAATAATACTTTTACAACTGGAAAGTTTGGACTGAGTCAAATTACGTATAATGTTCCAGGTGCATCACATGAGTGATCATCATTGTGCTGATATTTTTGTGTAAATGATTATTTTAAAGGTGAACAGTTTCACATTATATGTACTGTTTCTCTTATTTTTGGCATTGAAATAACTGTCTTTTAGTAAAATAGTGGTGATAAAATCAATAACATTTCCACAGTATCAATATTTTTCAGGTTAGCTTCTGTACAGCCAAGGTTATCAGGAGTGATCATCCCTTTAATTGCATTTTTGACCTGTTCAGGCACGGTAGAGTCCTTGGTCTCTCTTTTTTGTCTGGTGCACTATGTGACTCTAATGCTGACATGCCTGCAAGCCTCTTTTGGTCAAAGAGGGTGTCCAGTCAATAAATCACAACCTTTCTGAGTTGATGGAAGCCACAAATGGCTAGACTCCACTTCTGTTGCTTGGTTATGTACACTTCAGCACCATCAGCAAGTGGAATCTTATGATCTCCGAATTTCGAAAATAATGAAGATTTTCTTTGTATGACATATTATTTAAGACCACTGATAGGTACAGTCAGGACTATGCTTCCCTCTATTCAATCAATCTTAACTTGTGACACTGACCAGCATGTTGAACTAACAAGGTTTTAGGGATAAACGTGGCATAAGTGACATTAACATGTTCCTTAGCTGCTATGTTGTTATACAGACCTATATTATATGAGTTAAGCTAAAACTATATCTAATACAAAGTAAAATAATTACAGCATTTCTTCTGCAAACCAAAGACAGCTTATAAACAAGAATATAGCAACCACTGACTTGCAACAGTGCTATCAAGCATTAGGTTGGAAAAAAGTGAGTAACAAGTCATACATCTTCATATGTATTTATATGCTGTGATAATTGCACTTGCAGACCCATTTCTTTCATGTTCTAATATTTCCCATCAATGTCATACCTGGTTGTCAAGTTCTATATCAGGAGGAAATTCTTAGAATTTTCTAATAGCACCTTTAAGATCATAAAATAATATTCTTTTTGTTTCTTTCCAATTAAAAATTTTATCGAATTTGTACCATGACTGGTGATAACCATTCTTCATCCAAAGCTGAAGCTGGTACATCCGAATCCTCTATGGTGTCTGGACAGTAACTATTTACATCTTGTGATCAATTGTGCTACAAGTAATTGTTAGTGTCCTTTTGCTGATATTCATGCTGATAGTCTTGCTGCCAATCAAAGTACAGTTCTTGAATCAATGGTTGCTCAGTGGACCTTGAATGCTCAATGGGCTGCTCAGTGGACCTTGAATGCTCAATGGGCTGCTCAGTAGGAAACTGTTGTAAAGACTGACTAGTGAACTGCAGCTTAGGAGTGGATGTATGTTGTGCCAACTGGGCAAACATCTGTTGATAGTACATCTGCTGCATGGGTTGTAGGTGGG
This sequence comes from Megalonaias nervosa, assembly GCA_016617855.1. NCBI lineage: Eukaryota > Metazoa > Mollusca > Bivalvia > Unionida > Unionidae > Megalonaias > Megalonaias nervosa. Next base: position 79,108 of record JAECUM010005592.1, read on the forward strand.
ATTATTCATTAGTGTTTGTTGCTGGATAGACTGATCAGTGAAAGTCAACTGTTTGTGAGTGGACTTCAGCTTATCAGTGGAAGCCTGCTGATCTGGCGTTAGCTGGAGTAACTTTTGAAATGAGGGTGGATGCAGAATGAGTTGCTGGTGGTCAATGTTGGTCTGTTGACTGGGGGTCAGCTGAATGGATTGCTGACTGTATGTTTCTTTGCTCTGCTACTGCTGTTCTAAGCATTGTCTAGTGTTTGACTTGGACTGCAAAATGAAAAAGAAGTGAGTGTATGATCAAAGCATGAATATATTGTTTCAAACTAATGTATAAATGCATACATGTAAACTAACTACTGTTTCTGGCACATACTTGTACACATGCCACAATCCTATTACGTTTAATTTTGGTGCAGTTGGTAATAAAAAATCATATTCAACTATTCATGGCAAAGAAATTTTAACCTCCTGAGACAGATGAGATATTGATAACTATATGTGTAACTTGCATATATATGATTAAAAAAAAATTCATTTGTATATTGTATACGTTCACTTAACATGCAAGGTTAACTTACCAGAGTATAGTCCAAACTAGTGTTAACATTTGTTCTGGAGCCAAAGAACACATCCATCCTTTGAAAAAAGTCAACCTTGCTTGGAGTAACAACTGTAATAAAGAATTTATATACTAATTAGTACAATAAAGTACTGGAAAAAGTGTAAAAATAATATTAAAGTAATACAATAAATAGTACCTAGAAAAATTCTTAAGTCGCATTTTGGCTAAGCATATTCAGATGTAAAAACAATGTGGTTGGCATATGGATTATTTCTGGATTGTGCAATACTTAAATTATCTTGCAGCTATATTTGCAACTTAATATTTTGTTTAGTTTCGGTAATTTGTAAACTAGGCTAAACTATCTGAGCAGGAAGTGTCACTTCATTACCGGTTGATGGAACGCCTTTAAAATGATCTCCAGAGTATTTATATTCAGTGCATACAGAAATATAACTTACCAGGTGGTGCAAGCTTTCTTCCAACTTTTAACTGTTGCTGCAAGTCTTTAACCTGGCACTCCAGTTCTGCTATTCTCAACCACGCCTCATCATGCTCAGCAGTCAAGACATCAATCTGTGACAGGATGTCTATTGAACTGGCAGCAGCAGAAGCTGAAAGGTTCATAAATGTGTAGGGCTTGACTGATGGTTGACTGGAACATCTATTAAAATCGTCATTCACCACTCCCCTCAGCATCTCTTTGAATGTACTTTTTGCTGCCAGTGTTTTCACAATCTTATCTTTTTTCTGTGTAATATAAATAAACAAGACAGAAACGTTCTATGGTCCCTGAAAAAATGCATTCGCATTTGTGTGAACATAATAGATAAATGCATTGAAAAAATTGTTTTGGAACATAAAGAAAATTAGGCATAAATCTTGTAAGATTTAATGTAGAGTTATGAAGCTTGGACTCGGCATTCTGTGTAACCGTAATTTTTAATTGTACTACATATTGTGCAGTTATCTGACACTCAGGGAAGTGCTCTGTGCAATAAAAAGTTAACTAAAATAGATGTCAAAAGTGGATATAAATCTTTAAAAATTTCTTGAAGAGTTATGGTTATTGCACTCTGAACACTGTCTCTTGTGATGTTTACTTGTACTAAATTTGATCCAAATATTTCATACAGTGTCAGAGATGTGCTCTAGAGAAGTAAAACATGACCAATAGATGGACAGATGGACAATATGTGATGATTATATGCTCTCCCAAATTTTTGGAGAGCATAAACACTTAGGTTCTAGATTGCAAAACATTTACAATAGCCGTTTCTGAAGTTATTCTTCCAATAAAATTGGAGGTTCACAACAAAATATTTATGGTTCACACATAGTATACTGCAGCTATATGTATTAGTTGTTAGAGCAAGTACATGATCAGACAAGGTGATTCCTATACAGTTTGGAGCCTCACACTTCTTTGAAGCACATGTTTAATTAATATAGTTTAGGCTATACAATATATAACTGTCATCAAAATTACTGTACCTTATAACCTGTCATAGGTTTTTCCTTTTTTGCCTTTTCCACACTACCATCACCTCTTTTCTTCCTTACCAGCTTTGATGCTTGGATAGCATTTTTCCCTGTTGAAAGAATTATGCCACTGCCTTCACCTATTTTCTTCCTTTTCACCTTCGATGCCTGGATAGCATTTTTCCCTGCAGAAAGTATTATGCCATGGTTGAAGCTCAATATAGTTTTATAGTAATATATATATATATATATAGATATATATCAGTTTCAAAACAATTCCAGCTATTCCATGTTGAGATCTATAATCTGATCTTTTGTTTTCTTTGAAATTCATTCAAATGAAATATTTTTAGAAAAAAAATGACAGTATTTTAAATGACCCCAGGTCAAGCTCTATGTCCTGATATAATTATCATGGTGACACCACATCACTTCATTTAAAAGTGCTCTTAAGATCCACTTAGGCTATTCCATTCGAAGAGCAGACTTGGTTTCATTTGGACTGGCATGTGTTCTAGACTATTCCATTCGAAGAGCAGACTTGGTTTCATTTGGACTGGCATGTGTTCTAGGCTATTCCATTCGAAGAGCAGACTTGGTTTCATTTGGACTGGTATGTGTTCTAGGCTATTCCATTCGAAGAGCAGACTTGGTTTCATTTGGACTGGCATTTGTTCTAGGCTATTCCATTCGAAGAGCAGACTTGGTTTCATTTGGACTGGCATGTGTTCTAGGCTATTCCATTCAAAGAACAGACTTGGTTTCATTTGGACTGGCATGTGTTCTAGGCTATTCCATTCAAAGAACAGACTTGGTTTCATTTGGACTGGCATGTGTTCTAGGCTATTCCATTCAAAGAACAGACTTGGTTTCATTTGGACCGGCATGTGTTCTAGGCTATTCCATTCAAAGAACAGACTTGGTTTCATTTGGACCAGCATATATTCTAGAGACACTATGTTTACTTGCTCTTTATGTTTTATGCTCATAATCTCGTATACATTTGCCTGATGTATATAAATGCACAATTGTGAACACATATAATTGCTGCTATGTGTGTTTAAATTATGTTCAGCTTATGTTCAGCGCTTTTAGCTTTTTAGAGATTAGGCATTATAGATATCTTTATTATTAGTAGTAGTAGTAGTAGTATTATGGGGAATAGTTTCAAACAATAACTGATAATAATTAAATCAAACAATCAAACCTTTATTTTCCTTTTCTTTATTGGACACTGTCATTTGCTTGTGTACACTCTTGGGTGGTAGGTTTGGATCACATTCAAGTTCTTCCTCATGCCCATCCTTCAATTTGTTACTTCCTGTTAATTACAACCAGAAATAATGTTACATTTTCAGTGATCAATAATTATGTAACAATTTAACAATATCTATGAATGATTGAAGAAGCAATTATATATATATCATCTGTGGTGAAACATTGTTGATGTATATTTTTGATATTACATCTACAAAGGCATTTTCTTTTGAAAAACATTACGGATGAACCATTGGATTTGGCATGCCTTGCTCAATGAGCAAGAAAAATGAATTGTCACATCAATAAGTTCAAGCAAAGCCATATTGTGGTCTACATGGGCATCTGTATTTTTTGTAATTTTGTTGACATGTAAATGTCTTCATTTCCCTTAATATTACCTATTAGTTCAGCATCTGAAACACCCATGCTCCCCAACACCTTATTTGGTGTTAGGTCCGGATTTCTAAAAACTTTTCAAGCTTCAGTCCATCTTCCTTCAGTTCATCTTTGCTTTCTACAAGTGAAAACAGTAAGTAAAGAACTATGATCAGTGCAATATACACAATGCATGAATCAGGTGGTGACAGAGTTACACTGGTTTTCTTTTTTTTTGGTGAGTGAATAATTTACACAAAATATTCTTCAGAAGTGACCCAGTGCTAACTGAACAGCTAGAAAATATCTAACAGCATTCGAAGAGACTTTGAGAAATAAAATTCATTAAATTTTCTTGAATTTGTATGGACCATTTTTACAAACTTTATGACCTACCAACAACTAAAGCTTAACTGTTCAATAAATAGAATTAAAAATAAGAATCATTCATTGAAATCATTCATAAGGCCAAAACAAAAATAATATGTGTGGTTCAGGTTACATAACCAAAAAAAGAAGGGTAAGTAGGTAGGCTTTTTTTTTATTTTTTGAATACATGTATGTGTATTATAATTAAGGTTCACCACAAATAAACATTCCGCATTAAGAAGCATCTTTATGTATTTATGTACCCTCGGAAGCATGTTTTGTTGATGGAAGAAGACCCCAGGTGCTCTCTCAAGTCCATTTTCAAGAGAAGAACCATGAACCTTCTGCCAAAAAATGGCAATTTTCTCACAAACAGGCTCAAGTGGATTTGGACCGCTGGAGTTTACGATGACAACTCACAAACAACACCACTGTCTATTTCATATGTTTTAATTTGCTGGCTATTTGTTTTAATGTACACATTTAACATGGAAAAGTAAATCTATATCTGACATGGAATAACATGAGAGCCGCCCAATGGGGCAATCCATTCTCTTTTATACATGCCATAATTAATACATACAGTGCTGTTGGCTTCTGAACTAGAACTGGAGTGGAGTGTATACCACTTTTTGAAGCTGAATATCACAAAATAGCCAAGATTGAAGATATTGTTTTAGGGCTGTTCCATTACAACATACATGGGACCCATGGAAGGCACTTTTAATATGGAGTAGTCATCCATAGATGCAATTTAGAAAGCTATAATTTTCATATGAACCTGATGAGTAATCAGAGTACCCCAGCATATATTTTTTTAAAAACTGCCTTCCCTTGGTACCATGTATGTTTAAATGGAATAGTCCTTACAAAAGGAATCACAAAAGACAATATGTAAGAAAAATAGGTGATACAGAACATTTATTGTGGTATACAAGATCTATCGAGATAGCGTTAGTCATCTAGGAGAATAAGACAATGCAAAATTATATACATATAGTCTAAATAAAAATGACTAACTGACCAACTCTTACAAAATTAATCTGACTTAAATCTCCTTGCCACATGCATGCCTCCATTTTGTGGTGATCTTGTCAACCAAGTTTGATCAGTATGGCATCCCTTGTTGTCTAGAAGGAGTAGGCCACACTTAATTACACCTTTATGTCTATATTTAGTACAAAAACATAACCTCTTGCAAAATTTGTTGGGAGTTGAATACCTTTGCCAATTACCTCCTCTTTGTGGTTGGGGCCCCTGGTATTCATTGGCAATTCATTGCCAATATCCTAACATGTAAACTGCAAACTCGAGCGGAACCATAGGTGCCAGCAAGCCCCCCCCCCCACTGTATCTTCTTTTGTGTCTGTATTGAAGGCTTGCCCCATAGATATTGGTTTTGCCCAACCACCCACCCACAGGAAAAAATCCTGCGCATGCCCATGAGTGGAACATAAGTGCAAAGTAGGCAATATTCTAGTATACACATTCAACTAAAATTTAGTTTAAAATTAACAGTTATAGATCTATGACTTACCATTTACACACACAATTGCTGCATGGTACGTTTTACCTTGGAACTTAGTGAACACAAGTTCCCCCTCATTGTATAGATCTGGTTCTTTGCATGGTTTCACTACCGTTGTGGTGTTCTGAATAAACCAATTCCTCTCCCTGTTATACCAAAACGACAAACAAAAGTGCTGATCCATTTTTTTCTTTAAAAAATTCACAGATCCTGATAATCTATGAGATGTCTTTGTGATTCCATCAAAATAAGGCACATTTACCCGTGCAAATGACCTCAGCCTCCAACAGACATTGGAGAAGTACATTGAGGTACCAAATGGGGCCGGTCCAGAAAAAGGCATATTTTCTTGCACCCCATTTCTGAAATTTTCTTAGGTTTAAGAATATTAGGATGAAGTGGTTGGCAAGAAAAGGCATCCTGCATGTCTGACTATGTAAGCCATTTTTTTTCCAACCCTAAATACAGCACGGGACTGAGAAACCTTGCTAAGCTCGGTTATTCATTTCCCTGCTGCCCCTTGGTTTGAGAGAAACATAATTCCATTCTTAATGCAAGATCTTTTTTTCAGTTAATCATTTATTTTGTTTGGGATCAATATTTAAATTTAAAAAATACTTGTTTAAAAGGACACTTTAATTCTTTTTTACTTTTTTGGTTCTGAGATAAACGAACACGACCGTATCCAATCCGATTGCACTGACAATACTGATTTGCAATAAAGTTCGAGGTACAAAGATTATAAGTAGGCTTACAAATCGAAAAAATGGCAAGTGAAAGAAAAGTTAATTACACACAGTACAAAATAGAGGACTCTGTGATTCCTAGAACAACACTATGGCAACTGAAGAAAAGATTGAGAGAATTGGACAGGAATCCACAGAACACTCCTCTGATTTTGACACTGGCATGCTGACCGCTGGGTCACAATAGATCCCAAACACAGTAAATAAGGCTATAAAAGAACATTAAAAATCTGGACTTTGAGGACTCGGACAAGGTCATGTACTGCAGAGATTAGAAAATTTCTGCTGGAAATGCTAGTTTGTGCAAAATGCAGTTACACTGGAAACTGTTACAAGAATTGAGAATGATGTAAACTGCAATTAGAAATCCAAAGGGAACAAGTAAAACAAAAATTAAATTGTCCCTCCAAACTAATTAGCCCATGAGGCAATTAACATAAGAGATGAATTCTTACTTGGTATAATACAGCCCTTGTTGCATTTAGTGCTGGATACACTGACAGTGGAGACGTCCCTAAGAGATTTTTTAGTGCATCAGTTTCTTCTCTGGACCAGGTTGCTGAAAGTATTCACATAGCAGCTATCATAATATTATGCTGACCTGTATGCATAATAAGCAAACAGAGTACAGCTGACACTACTTGCTAGAATTTTAAAAAATGTTCATACTTTACTGGTAATGCTAACATGGCCTGCAGGTAAGTCAGCTAAGAGTATATATCAAGTGAATATAACTAACAAAGTTTGATGGATCAAGCAAACTGTGTTAAGATCATGTGTCTCCTTTCTCCTAATTACTTTCCGTTTTTCAAGGAGTCTGATTTGTCATATTTCTTAAATCAATATGAACAACTTGGTCAAGCTCATAATGTTTCCCATTATGTTGATAATAAAACTGCATATAGACTCTATGTTCACCATGACCTGCGGATTCCTAAATGGATGCATTGTCACTGATTTTAGCAACAAAGATTAAATGTTCCAACAATACTTTCCCTAAGAAGACTCAATCAAATGCAATTGAAAAACTGAGTACAATGTCTTTATGCATTTCCGCCAATTCTCTTTGTGATTGGAAACAAAACTCTGAATATACGGACATGTATATGCAAGGACTGATAAATGAACAAGAATAAAATAATATTGATCCAACTAAACATTCAGAATTCTATAAGTACATAACATCATGTCATAGGACATTAATGCTTGACTTTTGAGGAGCAACTATGAAGCATGCATGTGAATCAGCACTGAAACTATAACAGTTGCATAAAAGAAAAATCTTTTAATTCTCTGTGTGAGAATGTATTGCACTATTCAAGTTCAGTGAAGCATCAAACACAGGTCCATATGATATACCTATATTTTTTTGGGAAGTAGAACTCTGAGATGCACCCTTTCATTAACTTTCATGATTTTAATACAGACAATGTCTAAGGAATTAAATTAAACATGAAAGTTCACCAAAGTTTGCATGGTCTGTGAAGCAGTGATGAGTGTGTAAAATGTACCCCTTCATCTGGTTTGATGATTTTAATATGAAACGAACTTAACAGATTTAAGGTTGGAAAGAGTGCATGATGAAGGAATTATCAGTCAGTGACCCACATTTGTAGCAAGGGTGCAGTATTCCTAGAAATGTACTAATGCAACCAACATGAATGAAGATTATGATTTTAACTTAACGAAAAGTCAGTGGATTGGGGAATACATACATGTCTCAAATAATATATCCACTTTTGTGGTGAACAGGTACACTGATATGCAGTTCAAGAGTCTACACAAGAATTCAACATTAAAAGGGAACCCCCATTTCATTGAAAAAGGGGAGATTTATTTTTTAAATAGGAGGGATTTATCAAGGAAATAAAGGTAAACTGCACTAACATGATGTGCATTATTTCCAAACCCAGTTGACTTTCAGCACAATGTTTGAGAAATTTGCAATCATGCATCCTAGAGTAAACCCTGAGTTCTTCCCACATGTTCAGTACTCAACCATGAATAATGCAAAAAAATGAACCAATGTTTAACCTGCTGTGTAACATAAATCAGTAAACCACGAAATAATGGACATTTTGATATACCTTCTTGGTGGTAGGCATAATAATTAAAGAAATGCATTCTCTGAAAAAGTTTCTTAACTGTACTAAAATAAAAGTCTGAAAATGGAAACTTGATCAAAATCTTTCACCAAAGTCAGTGAACCACAAAACAAAAGTCCTGCCTGTTTTCATGGCATAGTTTTCATAGCCTGTTTTCATGGCATAGTTCTTACTGGTAAGCATCCTTTTACAGGGTTTCATAACTCTGTCACGATCAATGTCTGGGAAACTATTCTTATTGCCAACTTAAAGTCAGTGTAATAAAATATAGGCTACAGAGATCTGCTTTTGTGTTGATGGTGCAGTACTCAAATATGCATACAGTCACCAGGTTTGATAATCCCATCATGTTTAGTGACTGTTAAGTAAATGTGCCCTAACAAGTTTCATGTTGGTGCTCCATGAAATATACATCATAGTGACCTACATTTGTGATGATGGTGTAAGATTAGCGTATATGAATGTCCTAGCCAAGTTTTATGACTGTACCATGATCAACAACTGAGAAACAAACTGGCCCCAAACTTGGAATCAAGTGTGATGTTAATAGTCATGTTGATGCAACTGTCCATGCCAAGATGACTAGATTAACTCTCCATATTTTATGACTAACCTCGATTTGCTTTTGATAGATAGTCCATGAATTACGGTAACTTGCTTACAGAAAAGCATGATTGAAATTTGAACAGTCCAGTTCTAATATGTCTCTCTCCCTTAGCAGCAGGAAGGGTGAATCCTACAACTTTTTGCCTGAACCGTTAAGTAAAAATAAATAACAAAAAATAAGGGTCAAAACGATAAACCGAACCTTCTAACTATATTATTACCTTTTAGTTTGAAAAACGAATAATAAATCTTTTGGGTTAGCTCATTTTTGTTACTTCATTTTTGACTTTTGCTTTAATGCGTTTAGTTTACTCGCGGGTCACTCAATTTTTGTCATTCACCCTTCCTGCTGCTATAGAAAGGGGAAATAATTCTCTAGCAGAGGAGGAGCAGAGTTATCGCGCTTTATTAAGTATTTTTAGTGATTTCAAATTTAATTAAATATCTATTATAAATATTATTTAATAATGAATATTGGAGAACCACACTCAGCTAGATTAGCACGAGAAAGACTAGAAGCAATTAGAAAATATTTACCTGTTCGTGATGCTGTCAAGCAACGTCAGGAATCTTATGTTGAATTTGAAGAGGATACAAAACAATTATTTAAACCAATTACAGAGACAACTAAACCTCTTCTTCCTGCGCTAGAAAAAACCGCTGAAGCAACTGGAAAAATAGCAGAGCGAACTAAGAAAAAAAAAAAGATTCTACGAGAACTTCCAGCTGAAATAGCTGCTGCTCAACCAATGCAAGAAATACTTGAAGGTATTGAACAAGTTCGTGGTGAAATAGGTGATATAAAAGATCGTACACAAGAACCAGAAAAAACTAGAAGAAGAACAAACGAGAGAAAGAATTGATATAAATAACAAATTTACCGAAAATGCTATTGCTAATATTACAGGGGTTAAAGGTGTAGGAGGATTAGCTGAGATTGCTGTGAAAAGCTATAATAATCGAGGACAGTTTTTAAAACCTGAATATACTAATAAACCTGTAAGTCGTGATACCTGGTACAAATGGATATTTCGTATATACTATAAAACTGATCAGGCCAGAAATGATGATCCGAAGTATATGAATTTTATTTATGTAGTAGATGAATATATTTCGTATATACAATTACCGCCAGAACAACAACTACAATTAATACAACAAAGACGAGAAAAACAAAAACAACAACAACTAGAAAAAAAATCAAAACCATTTGAGCAACCACTCCGTGATTATCCAGTATCACCGAAACCAAAAACATCACGGAAACCAAAAGAAGAAACTGAGAAAGAAGAAGAATATTTTTCACCGTCAGAAGACACCTCTTCTGGAGCAAATGGAAGTGGTTTAGGAAGTGGCCTTATTACTTGCCCCAATAATGTTCTTGCTGATGTTGAACGACTAGAAATCCTCATTGGAGGAAAACGAGCTGGTAATAATTCCCTAGAAATAATTAATGAAGCGGCCGATATTTGCAGACGATTATTTACCGGTGGTATTATGGACGTTGATGTTTATCAGTCTCTTATTAATGAAATTGCCGATGACTACTACAGCGACTAAGTACGTAATTAAATATAATTATTATAATAAAATGATCGTACATAGTACTCAACGTGGACCAACTATGGTCAGGGTAATAAATTCAAGATTACCAGTATACAAGACAACCTACGGAGATGGACTAGGTGATGTTGTTCAAGGTCTATTTAGAAGGATAGCCCCAAAAGCAATACCGATCGCAAAGCAACTGGGAATGAAAGCTATTGATGTTGTTCGTGAAAAAGGTATTGGTGTTGTTGGTGATGTTGCTGGTAAAGCATTTTCAGCGATCAAAGATAGACTAGCACGATTAATACGACGAAAACCTCAGGCACCAGTAAAATTACCTAGTACAGAAGTAATGCCTGCAAATGTCAGTAAAATAATAAATCAAGTTGCTAATCAAAAACTAGCAGAGTTGGCTGATGTGCCTTTATCAGAAAAAGAAAAAAATATAACTGCTAGTCTGATAGCAGGAAGTGGTCTCACTTCCCGAAGTGGTCTCACTTCCCGAAGTGGTCTCACTTCCCGAAGTAATCTTCGTTTTAGACGATAATAATTATAATAAAGATGTTCAAGCGTATATCTGATCCCGCATTTGACATGGATGCACCGGTACTAAAAGATGAGTCTGTGCGTGATTATCAATATTATTCTTATGACGCTCGAATTCCAGATCAGCGTGGACGAATTGAATTACAGGTTCAGGATACAAGTAGGTATTTCTTACCCGCTGAGGCGTTTATTGAAGTAGAAGGTAAAATTTTTAAAGCGGATAATACTGAATACGATAATAATGTTGCTTTTGGTTTTGTTAATAATGGTATTATGGCGTTATTTGATAGCGCAACGTACATGATTGATGGTAAAAATATTGAATCAATTCAGAAGGACGTTGATGTTGCAACGACAATACTTGGTCTTGCAAGATATAGCGACGATTATTCAAGATCAACTGGTCCATCAATGATGTTTGCAAAGGATACAACTGATTCTCCCGAGCATCGACAATATGAAATAGGACGACCAAGAAATTTTGCTAGAAACGCCGATGCGGACGTACAAAGTATGATTATTAATGTAGATCTAGATTTCAACTTAGGATTTAGATCACGTCGAGCAATGTTGCGTGGTGGAAGAAGAGCATTTTCATGTGCCATTCCACTGTCACATATATTTGGATTTTGTAGAAATGTCAGAAAAGTCATTTTCGGAGCTAAACATACAGTTGTACTTGTACGAAAAGCAACCGACAACGATGCATTATGGAGACTCGCTGGTGATCCTGGCAAAGTAATTCTTACAAAACTTTCATTGTGGATGCCGGTGATGACTCCATCAATAACTGAAGAAGATCGTCTACTCTCTTTTATGAATCAAGGTGATAAATCAGCATTATCGTGGTTAACAATGACCACAGATGCTATCCAGAGTAATATTAATGGTTTATTTACGTGGCAAATAGCATCACAACAAGGTGTTTCTGCGCCACGACATATATTTATTGCATTTCAAGATGCTGCACGGGTGGATGATCAAACACGTAGTATTATGATATTTGATAATCTTGGTGTTTCCGAAGTTTCCTTAAGAATAAATGGACATCAAGAACCATCCGAGGATATTTTACCGAATTTCGATCAAAATCATGTAGCACGTGTATATCACCGTCTAATGACGTTCATGGGACGTGATCAAAATGTTGATACTGGTTTACAAATATCACAATTGGATTTTACAATATTATACCCAATTTATTATTTTTCGCTCGAACATTTAGATTTAACCAGACAATCTGTAGTCGATATACATTTTCGAGCTCATGTTAATAGAGATATTGGAGCTATCCCTAATTACAGGGCAATTGCTGTCATACTCAGCGATAAATCGATGTTACTTGAAGGTGCTGGTGGACGAATGAGAGTCGTTGATGCTCCAGTAGAAAACATGTAATTAGATTATTTATGAATATTATAATGTCGTATAATAATGTTAGTGTTAGTCTGACTCCTGGTCAGATTAAAAGGATACAATCAGCATCAAAAAATAACTGTGGATTAAAAATATTGCTAAAGAAAGATCAGATGAGCGGCTCAAAATAAATTATCTCTTACAGAACGTCAGCTCGGGTATTTCAATGAAGCAAAAAAATCAAATAAAGGTATAAAACTTAATCTTTCTGCGGGTGCCATTAAAGATATCATTAAGACGGGTGGTATATTTCCACTTCTTGCTGCTATACCAGCATTAATTGCCGCTGCAGCCCCAGCTGTTGCAAAAGCAGCTGCATTAGGTGCTGCTGGAACTGCTGCTGGAATGGCATTAAAGAAAGCAACTGGACAGGGAATCAAAAAAAAGGGAAGGGGTCTAAGATTACCAGGGACCCCACACTGGTACGGAAAAGGCCTAAGATTACCAGGGACAGTTTACTGATATCTCCTATGTCCAATTTTGATTTACTCGATGCTGCTAAAAAATTAAAAATAAAAATTTTAGAGGAGTTTTCATGCGCGATCAATTACCAAAACAACCAAATAACATTGAAACAGGTATTATTAATCTCGATGAAAATTCTGGTCCAGGCACGCATTGGGTCGCTTATGCAATTGATCCACGTGGAATTGTTTATTTTGATTCATATGGACTAGCTCCACCAAAAGAATTCTTAAAGTATATTAGTTGCTATCAAAGTATTCCAATATGGTATTCAACATTACCTACACAAACATTAACCGATCCACCAATATGTGGTCGAGAAGTACTTAATGTACTTGATGCTATACCAAAATCAACAAAACCACCCCACAAAGTTGTACATGAATATACTACGACGTCATATTTAAACAGACATTAGTAAATATAATGGTAGATATTTATGGAAGATCTTCCCGTAAAGGTAATCAGCAGGCTGATTTATCTAAGTATGCAACTCTTGATCAACTCAGAAATGAAATTAATGATTTATTAAATCTCGCAAGTGTGGATCAAAATGAAGTAGTTGTTTTTCAGGATAATCAAGGACGATTAAAAACGAGTAATATACAACTATCAGATGTTCTTGTGAGAATTCCAACTGCAGTCACTGATAATATAGTTATTTTTGCCGATCAAGGTAAAATACAAGATTCTGGTACATCACTCAGTAATTATATTAAGAAATCCGGCGATGTATTTGCCGGAGATATTAATATGAATCAGAATAAAATTACAGATCTTGGAAATCCAACCGCAGATGCAGACGCCGTAACAAAGAAATATGTCGACGATCAAGAATCTAAGTACGTATTGACCAACGGCGGTATAATGCGTGCATTTCTCGACATGAATAATAATGGCATTAATAATCTTAGAACACCAGAATATGATTTTGATGCTGCGACGAAGAAATACGTTGATGATAAGGAAATTCCTATTTCAACTTCGTTAAAAACAATCGGTGATGAAATTACTACACTTAGTGCTAATTTTTCTAAACACGTAGAAACGTTCTTAAATTTTCGTTAAAATGTAAATAAACCCATTAAAGAATTTTTTGGGGAACAACCAACCGTTGACATAAAACTAGCCGACATTAACACGAAACTCAATGATATTGCCAGTGGAATACCTAATATTGTTCAAAAAACTAATCTGATTAAAATTCCACATGGACAAATTAAAAATATCGTATACACAGTAGCATCAGGACAATCAACATGGACACCACAAAATAATACTATCAAATATACCGCAGAAGTTACTGGTATTTACAGGCTGTCCGTATTTAGTGATGAAAGATTTGCTATAATTAACAGATATATATTGCGTCATTCAACTGATTCTCTCTCTCTGGAGTTGTATCTATATTGTTAAGAAAAGATGTTGAAGAAATATTTATACTGAGAATATATGATCAAACAATAACCCCAGAGCCTTATTGGTGGCATATGGAATTTGTGGCTGAAACACCGCAATTAATCACTTAATATAATAATAATGGATCAACCTCAGTCTCGCATTGACGTTCAACTTTACAGATGCAATCAAGTATGTGAGCGTCTCACTAAACTAAATAATTTTATCGACTATTATAACAAGAAAATAAAAAAATATTAAAGACGTATAGTTGTTGTTGATGTAGTTGTTTACTCGGTTTCTGCTGTTATTACTGGAACAGGATTATTATTATCAACATTGACGATGACAGCACCTACTGTTATAACCATTATCGTTTCAGCATCAACGACTATTGCTGGAGTTCTCGGTATTATAACCAAAAAGATACATACTTGTACAAATGCTAAATTGCACGATTATATGATTAAATTACACACAGTGGCAGAGGCATGTTCTAAATTATCTTTATATATTTCTTCGTGCGTCAGTGATGGTGAAATATCTGATACTGAATTCGCGATGATGATGAAAACTTATGATGATGCTTTTAAAGTGATCGCAAATGATTTTAATGAATTAAATAACAACAATAATAATAATGACAGACAGGGAGTTACTTCAGCAGATCGTTACTAATACAACTCCGTCAAAAACTACTATGATATCGTTAAGTTCGATCAATCCTGAGTTTAGTGTCAATTTTCCAACCGCAATTCCTGCAAAAGAAATAGCATTAGCACAATTGCGAGTTTATTATAGCTGGCCCAACATTAGATCAAAACCATTTGGTGGACTACAGCCAAATAATTCATTAATATTCGCTAACAAGAATAAGCCTGATGGAACTCCTGATTGGCAAGTAGTTGCTATTCCAACGGGCAGTTATCAAATAGAACAGATTAATGATGAGTTTCAGCGCAGAATTAAATCTATTACAGGAAAAGAATCAAAAATAGCAATTACTGTCTACGAACCAACACTATCTGCGGTTATTGAAATAAATTCCCCTGATTACTCTGTAGATATTTATCAAAGTTCGATTAGATCAGTATTAGGTTGGCCTGAATATCCACCGGTTTATCAAACACCACCAGAACCACAGAGATCTGATTTTGTCATAGATGTTAAAAAATTTATAAAACCTCCAGAATATAGAACAGAAAAAAAATGCTTACCCATGGCGACGATATTTTGGTGATGGAGTTATACATTATATAGATAAAACAGAAACCCATTTTACAAAAATAGTTGATGGTAAAAAAGGTAAAATAATAGTACTTGATGTTGATGAAATAAATTCATATGCTAGTACAATTAAGTCTGAACATGGACGTATACTTAATTATCTAAGAAATTTATTTTCCAGCATTAGCAATTCCTACAACGATGACTTAAAAAATCAAATAATTGAAGTAATACAACATTTGAATCAAGTTGCTTCAGACCTAGATTTCATGAATGATATTATTGTTAACAGAGAAAAAAATTAGTGAACATAACAGCAGATAGACGGTATAAAGAGTTATATATAGTTGATGAAGACGGTCCACCTCGAGGTGTTAAACTAAATCTTCTGTTCACAATAATATTTCTAAAACATTTCAAAATTACGCGAGAACAACTATCAACATTTATAATTCCTGGATTTAATTCTGAAGAGCTAAAGAAATCAGTTAATGATCTTATTGATGAACAATTTAAAAGAATATGTGATTCATGGAAAAATTAATACCTACACCAACTATTCTTAAATATAATAATGATCCACACGGTGGTGGTCGCCATATCTCACCTGGTATTGTTAATATAACAACAACAATTGCAGCCAATCTGGTATGTGACGTAATTGATGACAGTTATCAAGTAGATCTTTCAAAATCTAATCACCGCAGTGCCACTGCGGAACAGGGGTATATACTATATTCATTTAGCCCTAAAGACCCGCCAGGTTGGCTAATTGTGTCTGAACCAATTAACCCCGTGTACTTGCGAGTTCATAATCCATTTCTGACAAGAATAAATTTCAAACTCATTGACCAGGCAGGAAATATTTTGGATCTAAGACAAGAATCTCTTAATATTAATTTGTATATACGCTCTTAGAACGTCTGATTAAATATTTCCTAATATAATAAGGGAAAAAATAATCTGATTCATGAAATAGTTACAGATTTCTTTATCTGATGGGTTTATGGGACTACATTTTTTAAAATAATTATTCAGAGACTGATATTTTTTATTTTAAATAAATAATTATTATATAATGAACCAAGAAAATATAAATGATATTATTTCTGCTATTAAAAAATTAAAACATAACAGAATAAATCTATCTGATAATCTCGATCCTGAAAAAATATTATGCGATTATGAAATATTAAAACAAAGAAAAATTGACAATAAATACACATTACCATCCAATTATAAATTTGTAAAATCAATTTATCAGTCTATGTTAGAATCCTTGGCGATGGTAAATGAAAAGCAGGTAAAGCTATTTGCGCCTCTTGCACGTTCGATCGAAAATATTAGATCCGAACTATCTCGTGAATACGAGAAAAAGAAGATCGTGGATAATCGTATAATGCAATTAAGAAAAATTATGTTATTTGATTCTGTCAAAAGTGAAAGTGACACCGAGAGCAGCGACGGTGAAGGTAAAATATAGAGTCAAAAACTATATACAATTTATTTGTTAAGAGTACAGAGTTAGATATATTCAAATATTATCGGCTGATCGTATTTGAATGAAAATGCTGATTTGTATGTTTTATTCGCGACATGTTGTACCGATCGTGGATTTATGCTAAAATGTTTTGCAGCCGCATTTATTGAAGGGAAAGTTATTTCCTGTCCTGTTTCTGTATTTATGGATTTAATAGATCTTCTTGCAAACTTTTTACATTTTCCAGTATTTCCGCGTGCAGCATTCTGACTAGGTGTAATAGCTTGCAGGTTAGATAACCGATTATTTTTGGGATTTCCATCAATGTGATCAACTACAAGTCCATTTTCAACTACTCCACGAAAACATTCGTAGATGAATCTACTTGATAAGTATCTTTTTCCTCTAGCAACATTAAATCTAAAATAACCAAGATTATCAAGATTACCGACTGGGTTTTTCAATCTACAGTTTCTGATCACACCATCTCGAGACGCTTCATAATTTGTATATACTGGATGTTTCACAAATTCGTATTTATTACGAAATGCTTTTTTTCTTAATTCTCTTATAATATCGTTGTCGATCATTTCATCATAAGTCTTATTTGTCTGAGTCATTTTATATAATAATATTATTTGTCTAAATCATTATTTTGAAATCTGGCCAGATAATCTTCTACGGTTTGTATAGGAGATTTACCTGGAGATGTATTTTTTTTGTCATAATATCGTTTTAATTCCCTGTATTTTTTTCCGCCACATTTTAGACACAATTGAGTTTTTCCTCTGACTCCAACACCGCATTGAATACACGGTATTGGTCCTGTACTTCCATTTTTGATACTCTGTGCATGATTTCCGCAGTATTTGTTTACGCACGATTTATTACAAAGAGAAGTATATCCAATTTTGAGCCAAGCACATTTGTTCTTTGTTTCAATCATTATATATATACTAAAATTTTAATTTAAATACTTGTCTTAATTATATGGAGGAATTATCGGCAATTGAACCTTCTCATGCTAGATTTGATCTTGACAGACTATCAGAATATAAATATAGTACTTTGATGCAAGATCTGGCATTAACAGATGAGGATATAACCGAACGTATTCGTGAAGCAAAAAATGAATTTCGTGACGATGGTGCAGTTCATGTATGGTCAACATTCAGAGTCGGAAATGTTACTAATATAATGAATGACGAACGAGGAAAAATAATTATTAATTACCTTGATGATCAAAAATATTTTATTTTAATAAAATTTATTGTAAATACAAAAGAAGATATTTGGATTATTCGTGACAAACGCGATCCAGTACACATACAATCAGGAAATAATATTGTTCTCTTAAATAATAAATCTAAGCCCGGAATACTGACTGGTATTGATAAGGTATATTATGAACGGAGCTACCCAGTTACTGCAGTCGTATATGCAATATATCCGCTGAATAATAAACCTGACGTCGGGGATCTAAAACCTATGAAATTGTCAGAATCAAGAATAAACTGTGTAGCTGAACGAGTTACAGAACATTTTACAAATGCGATACGTGGTAATGGTTTAACAGATTTACGACGTAAAAAAATAAATACTTGGGCAGAATCAGTTAAAGATACCGGAGCGTCTATCAAAGATGTCGCTGAACTAGAAAAGAAATTGAAATTCCCAATAACAGTAAAAACGCTGACGGGAGAGATTTTATATAAACCAAAATACACAAAAAATGGAGCTCCAATAGATATTATTGATCATAATTCGCACGCATGGACCTCAGCAGTAACAGTATTTCCACGAGATAGAAAAGTTAAATTTATGATGGTCATATATTTGATTTTATCAGAAATATCAGTAAAAGTGACCCTGTATCCGTTTGGTTATTTCAGAGTTCGGAATATGATAATTACGATCAGTTTGTACGGCCTAATGGTGATATTTACCGTATAGAATCTCTTAATGTAGAAATGGAAAATATTGCGCTGAAGTATACTTCAGACAATGTCAAAGTTAGACAATTATTAAATAATTGTTTTACAGTTCCATCCGTAGCGGCTCATTTCGCTCAGGAGAAAAATTTATGGAAACCAACACGATCGGAATTTCTTGAAGATATTCATAAAAGCTGCGTAGAATATGGACACGGAGGATTATGGAATACTAAATACAACTATAGTGACGTTATATCCGTCGATATGGTAGCATGTTATCCTGGAAGTTTTCTTGGATACGGAGAATGTTCTAAATACTTTAAGAGATTCGGACATCCATCACACGAAATGACCAGGGTTGCAATAAACGGACATTTACCAGATTTTGATTTAACAGGATTTGCTCATGTAGAATCATTCGAATTTGCAGAAAATCTCCATCCGATTACTTATACTTGGTTTGGAAGACATTTTTCAGAAAAATGTTGGGTTCCAATAGTACTATTGCGATATATGCTTGATGTTGGAATTTTAATATCTTTACAGGTGAGCGAGGCCATTATATCATATAGTCCACAGAAACAAATTTGGTTACCAGAACCAAATAGATTTAATATTGATGATGCCAGGAAAGAATTTCCTGATCTTAATGAAGATGATATTATTAAAATTACTAATAATATACGTAAATGCAGAGACGAGCATGATGAAAAACTTGCAAAAGATCTTGGTAGAAAGATAATTGGTAAATTTACTCAAGGAGGAGCATATGATCATAAAAGACACTGTACAAGATTGATTATGGACGATGCTGAACTCGATTTTATAATTGCTGATACAACGGAAAAAAACACATTTATAAATCGGAGTAATGCTTATTTGTCAGACGGAACCAAACTAGGTACAATTGTGAGTTATCTTGATGGTGACTCACCACAATTTACTCATTTAAGATCATCTATGTTGGCATATGTTTCTATAAATCTACTGTCTATGATAAATAGATTTTCTCGTGATGCTGTCAGAGTCGCCACGGATTCGTTTTATATAAATAAAAAATATACGGATTTATTAAAACCGCTACTTGGTAATGGTGAATGGGGATCATGGAGAATAAAACAAGAAAATATACTTAGCTATTCTGAATCTGCCGACGTTGAAATTAAAGAAATATATCACAAAAATAATAATCAAATATCAAAGTCATCAGCACCATCTGTATATGATCCTGTGGCTAGACATAAAACTGTTTATCTTAATGGGTGTGGAGGGTCAGGTAAAACAACGCGTGTGATTAAATTATTCATGAATAATAATTCGGATATAATTGTTTTGACACCGACACATAAATTAGCCAGAGAAATAAAAGAGCGAGGAGTAAAATCGTGTACTTATCATAGTTTCTTCAGATGGTGTGGAGACACATGGACTCCTGAGCGAATGGGTGAGAAATATATACCTAAATATATTATATGGGACGAGATATGCACGGTGTCGTTAGAAATATTAAAAACATTTCTTGAATGGCTATTGACGAAGAATACTGCTATAATAATGTGCGGTGATCATGGTCAACCACCACCTTTTATTGGACAGTCTCCACATGAATGGCTGAAGAATAACGTAGATTATTATGAGGAAATAAATGACGACCATAGAGCTATTGATGAACCGCTGAAGGAGTTTAAAAGGTTAATTAGACTACAACCAGACAGAGTACAATGTGAAATAATGCGAGGAGTAATTCCAGAGACTTCTATGAGTGATTTTCTAAATTTATGGAATCCCGCTGATTTAATAGTTGCAAGTAGAAAGATAGTTCGTGATGAACTACAGGATAAATTATTTATGTTACATAAAGAAAAGTTTTTAGATCTACCTGTACCTTTGTGTTATCGCCCAACAGATACTCGACGACAGAATATTGATGTTGAAATTCCTGGTGGAGACACTGAAAGTGTCCGTGTACAGAATCTTGTCTTGAATGATATTGTTTTAGTCGATATTAATGTCGTTGAGAATGCGCTGAATATGAATAATTCACCGTGGACGTTAGGATATGCTATAACTATTCACTCATCACAGGGGTTAACTATTTCTGATACAAATATCTGGATTATAGATGATCGGATCGAATGGTCGAATTTAGTTTATCTCGCAGTTTCTAGGGTCAGAAGAATATCTCAACTACATAGGGTTATTATTAATTTCAGAGAAAATAATGATCAGACTGTTAACAATGACGTAATAAGAAAAAAAACTATCTGGTTATAAGCAATGTGATAAAAAAAAATAAGCGTGACTTTGATATTGATGTTGAATTTATTATAAAACTAAAAACACAACAGAATAATAATTGTGCAAGTTGTAACTGTAATATGTTGTGGCAATATTCGAATAATAATCCAAGACAATTTACCGTAGATAGAATTAATAGGGATCTTGGTCATACACGTGATAATGTGATGCTGACCTGTCTTGAATGTAATCGACGTCGGGGCGCTGGACGCCCTGGTTCTGGTTATGTAATTGTATGTGGTGGTAATTGTGTGTCTTCAGGGATTACCTGTAATTGTTCACGTACAAATCCACGTTGAGGTGCGGTAGAATCTAATCTATAGATTGGAGGTCTACCAGTGGATCTAACCACACTAGAAATTGTATGTGTAGTCACGCTCCAGATAGGATCGGTTGCTCTTTTTTACCACCTTCAAGTTCGCCAGGTTCGTATAAATATCTTACAGTTACATTACCTAATACTGGTTGAGGCTGATGTCTGTCATTGCTACGGGGTATATATTTTTTTGTGATCGCAATAGAAGGTTTCATGGAAGTTGAACGAGTAATTTCGTTATTTAATGCAGATATCACACTTGGTAACCTCGTAACCCATTCACGAGATCTCTCACCGGATTTAAAGTCAGTAGATATTTCTTTTGCATATTGGTATCCAAATAACCGCTCGGCAAGTGTTCGATTAAATCGTTCAACAATTGCCTGATCACGATGAATTTCAGTATGTCCTCGTCTGATTTTAACGTTATATTTCTTCATCAACGATGATACTGCACCGAGAAATTCTTTGCCAGGATCAACCTGTAATAACTGTGGCCATCGTAGACCACCCTGTGGTCCAGATCCTCGCTGATAAATTCGTTCAAACGCAGATGAAACTTCAGACGCTGTCTTTGTTGATAATGGTTCAGCTTCTTTATATCTACTTGCAACGTCAACGACAGTTAATGCGTATTTGTATGTGCGCAATCCGCTAGCGGATCGATGACGTTTACCAATTTTAATGGTATCGTGTGGTAAAAATAAAATATCTGCTTGATGAACCTCATTAGGGACGCTGACATCAAAATGTACATATTGAATATTTTTAGGTGGTGGTAGATAAATTTGCCATATTGCCTGTCGTGCTAACCACGCTGCAGCAACAGAACGTGAAACTTTTGCTGCTTCAGATAATTTAGTAATAGCTGATTTACCTCTCCAATATCCTCTTGGGCTATAATAAATGGATTCCATTATAATATTTATATAATTAATTGCCAGCCCCTAACATTATTTTACCTTTCATGGCAGATTTTACTAGAAAAGTAGCTAATTTATCTCTGACAGATTTATTAGGTATAGAATTTAATGCGTGAATCAATTTTACATCTGCGAGATGCCTTTGTTGTAAATCTTTACTTTTATACGCAACATCATGAACATGACACGCTTGATCAATCTTATTTACTGGATGCTCTCCTGGTCTTGGTTGATCTTGATTATCAAGGCGGATATCAAGTCGAGTTCCAGGACCACAATAATTATATCCTGGTAAGTGTTTTTCCCCCGGATATTTAGCCCACGGAGTTCCTGGTAATTTTCCTAATAAAGCGGCTATATCTCCACCTGTCTTTGTCCCTGAATCAGACATGGAGATAAATTTATATTTTTTCGTGCCGCATTTTACACATTTACTTGTTAATGCACGTCGTTTATTTTTTGTTATTATTGTTGTCAGTCTAGTAGTGGGTGTAGATAATCTACATCGAACACAATATAGACTCATGTTATTAATAATATGGATACAATAATTGATTTTTCGGCGACACGAAAACAGGAGCCAGTGAAACATCATCCAGCATTACCAAATTCGATAAGAATGATTATAATAGGTCCATCTGGATCGGGTAAAACACAACTATTATTAAATTTAATAATGCGATGGTTAAAATGGAGTAAATTGTATTTAGTAGCACCATCCGTAGATGATCAACACTGTTACAAAGTACTTAAAGATTTTAATGAAAATGTAAAATTGCTGAATGAAGACGGAAACGATGTTGTTGACTTTATTACCGATATTGATGAGGCTCCATCTGTAGATGACCTAGATGGATTTATTAATAATTTAGTGGTGTACGATGACGTTATGTTGGACAGACAAACAAATCCAGCTAGAATATTTTCTCGAGGTCGTCACAAAAATACTGACGTGATTTATGTTACACAACGATATACACAGATACCTAAAGTGATCAGAGATAACTGCAATATTTTGGTTGTATTTAATGGAGTAGATAATTATACTCTACAGAATATTTATTATACTTGGTGTTCAGGGGACATGGACATGATTAAGTTTAAAAGCTTCTTTTCAAAAGCACAATCTGCTCCGTTCGGATTTATAACAATAAATCTACATGATCCAAGATCCAGATATCGTATAGGTCTAGATAAAATCTTTGGTTAATTACAGCAGCAGGAAGGGTGAATGACAAAAATTGAGTAACCCGGTAAGTAAACTAAACGCATTAAAGCAAAAGTCAAAAATAAAATAACAAAGGTGAGCTAACTCAAACGATTTATTATTCGTTTTTCAAACTAAAAGGTAATAATATAGTTAGAAGGCTCGGTTTATCGTTTTGACCCTTATTTTTTGTTATTTATTTTTACTTAACGGTTCAGGCAAAAAGTTGTAGGGTTCACCCTTCCTGCTGCTGTATTTCATTTAAATAACTTACACTGCTACAACGAAATTCATTGAGTTAATGTATACAGCTGAGTATTTCCTGCATGTAACTTATATATCTTAATGGACTTCAACAGAGTTAATGCATAGAAATGAGTATTTCATGAATATGCCTAACATTATCTAAATATAAATCCAGTGGTTTTATGCAGACAGCTGAGTAATAAGCTCATTTTGCTTAGTGAGTGAATTTGCGTGCAAGTTGAGTTCATTCCTTCGACATTGTTCTGTCCTGTTTTTGGGACGAGGGCATGAATCTGTGAGTTAGGTCACTGATAAATTAGAGCAAAGCAATACGTGCCGTTACTTGCAGCAAGGACTCGATTAATGGCTGGAATTATTTCTAACTAACCTGTTTAATAACATAAGGGATATATGCTGAAAATCTATGAGAGCCATACCATATTATTATTATTATTATTATTGTTATTATTATTATTATTGTTATTATTATTATTATTATTCAGGTAGTGGGATGGGCATTCGTTTGGGGTGCCCATAGACGATTTCCAATAGATATGGCGAGTTTTGCTTTTAATGTTCAGCTGCTATTTTCGCATCCAGAGGCGGCTTTCAACTACACAGCACGACAGGCTATGCAAGAGTCAATCATTTTGATGGGTCTGAACGTGACCATGTCCGACATGGAACCAAAGGCTAATAATTGCACAGAGGTAACACGCTCAATAAAAAATGTTTTCTGGTCAAAATTTCTTTTTGTATAAATTTGTATAAACCCTTTAGGAGTCTTAAAGATTGATGTAGTACATACGTCATCTGA
>JAECUM010005593.1:0-14105 GCA_016617855.1 Megalonaias nervosa
CAAGACATACTGATTTAATAGGCACTTTAGAGAAATAGGTCAGTGTAAGACATGCTGATTTAATAGACATTTTAGAAAAATAGGTCAGTGTAAGACATACTGATTTAATAGGCACTTTAGAGAAATAGGTCAGTGTAAGACACTGATTTAATAGGCACTTTAGAGAAATAGGTCAGTGTAAGACACTGATTTAATAGGCATTTTAGAGAAATAGGTCAGTGTAAGACATACTGATTTAAAAGGCATTTTCAAGAAATAGGTCAGTGTAAGATATGCTGATCTAACAGACATGTTAGAAAAATAGGTCAGTGCAAGACATACTGATTTAATAGGCATTTTAGAGAAATAGGTCAGTGTAAGACATACTGATTTAATAGGCATTTTAGAGAAATAGGTCAGTGTAGGACATGCTGATCCAACAGATATTTTAGAGAAATAGGTAAGTGTAAAACAAGTTGATTTAATGGCAATTTTAGAGAAATTGGTATGTCTAAGACATACTAAACTAATAGGCATTTTTGTTTATTGCCACATGGAATAAATCGAATCACAGAGAGGATTCATTAATGCATGCTCAGAAATGCTAGTGTGACTGTGTGTTATGAAGGCAGAGCTATGTTAGCTGACCTGGCACATTTAATTTGTGGGAATGCTGAGTGTTCAATACCTAGGTCACGGAAAACAAAAGCTAGAGCTAGTCAAATTTTATAGTGGCTAATCAGAGACAAAAGCTGATTTTAATAGCAAGTTGTGGTTTATATGTGGCTTGAACAAAAAAAGTCTACTGAATCTTTAAGCACATGAATATTGGGAGTTAGTCATTTCTTTGATAATGTGAAATTTTTAAAGGCAATCCCTGGTGTGGCCACACAATATTTAGCATCATGTTATAATGAAGGACAACAATTACACTTCCCCTTGCTGTGGCCTTGAGCTTGTGGCAGATGCATGGGTATGGTACATGTCACACCATCTACAGCTGATATGTAATTGATCAAACTTCATTAAAATATCTTCTGTGGTACAAACGTTAATCTCCAGACACGGATGCATCACAGAATCACATTTTCCCTTGCCATGATCTTGACCTTTAATCATGTAGCCTGGTACTTTGCACACTGTCTGGTCATAATATATATTTGGGCAGATTCATGAAAATCTTGCCAACTGTTACAACATTCTGGGTCATGTTCATGTATGGCTGGATAAACAAAGTCATAACATAATGTGCCTGACTTAAGCATATCAAAATAAGCATCTGCTTTTTTCATAAGTTTTTTCTTTATTTCAGTTAGTTCATTTCTTTATGATATAAAATGTATCCTACATTGCTATCACTCAGACTAATCTCATTAATGTAACTCATGTTTACCCTTTTTATATGCTGCAATCATGCAATCAATTTATTGCATGTAATTTAAACAGGTTTCTGTTCATCCAGTGGTAGAGTTAATTGGACAGTTTGGATGGGAACAGTTTTTGCCAGATAAATGAGCCTAGATGATAGTTTTGGCATAAACAGCAAACTTGACCAAATGCCCATTCAGCACTGCCATGATTTTATAATCAGTCCCCAGAAAATTATTGTGCCAGGACATGTGTTTACTCTTCATGGCCTATTTCTAGTCATTTCGTCCATTTTATGGCTTCACACATGGGACTCTCATGGGATCAAATGCAGTCTGCAAAGTTCAAATGTTTCAAACAGCATTAGAAAAATTTAAATCCACAACCTCAGAATTCAATTTATTTCATATGTGAATAGTAGACTTCCAAAGACATGTATCTGTGCTTCCCTATTTTAGCCTCTGCTCTAAGTTTTAGCCTCTTGGGTACGAGCCTTCCAAAGACACATGTCCATAGAGTGTCCAAATGTCTATGTCCACAGAGTGTCCAAATGTCTGTCCATAGAGTGTCCAAAGACACATGTCCATAGAGTGTCCAAATGTCTATGTCCACAGAGTGTCCAAATGTCTGTCCATAGAGTGTCCAAAGACACATGTCCATAGAGTGTTCAAATGTCTATGTCCATAGAGTGTCCAAAGACACATGTCCATAGAGTGTCCAAATGTCTATGTCCATAGTGTGTCTAAATGTCCATGTCCATAGTGTCCAAAGGTATATGTTGATAGAGTGTCCAAAGACACATGTCTACAAAGTGTCCAAATGTATAAGTCCATAGAGTGTCCAAAGATATATGTCCATAGAGTGTCCAAATGTCTATGTCCATAGAGTGTCCAAAGGTATGTGTCCATAGAGTGTCCAAAGGTATATGTCCATAGAGTGTCCAAAGGAATATGTCCATAGAGTGTCCAAAGACACATGTCCATAGAGTGTTCAAAGGTATGTGTCCATAGAGTGTCCAAAGGCACATGTCTACAGAGTGTCCAAAGGTATGTGTCCATAGAGTGTCCAAAGGTATATGTCCATAGAATGTCCAAAGGTATGTGTCCATAGAGTGTCCAAAGGTATGTGTCCATAGAGTGTCCAAAGGTATATGTCCATAGAGTGTCCAAAGACACATGTCCATAGAGTGTCCAAAGGTATATGTTCATAGAGTGTCCAAAGGTAAATGTGCATTGAATGTCCAAAGGTATGTGTCCATAGAGTGTCCAAAGGTATATATAATAAGTCTGATATAATTTGACATCTGGGTCAGTGATCACACAAGTCAATTCTCAGATATGTGAAACAAACAACTTTGGCTTTATCTGAAATTTATTCAAAATTATACCTATAACACTAGTCCCACACCCATGAACAAGATCAAAATTCCAAAGTACTGAATAATCTATACCCATATTACTATTATTGATATAGTATATCATGTGTATAGCTCTAACAGTGTAGGAGGAGTTCAAGGACATTGCACACACATATGTACACCTGTAGCTATGTACACATTACACACAGGTATGTACACCCGTAGCTATGAAAATATGTGCTGGCATAATGTCTCTACACTTCTTTGGATGTGGGGAGATAATAAAACAAAGATTTCATCAAATAAAAAAAATGCACAGCAATATCTGCATAAAAACCACCTGGTTTATAAGACCATCCTGTTAGAATGGCCACAAAATCAAATAGCTGCAGTTAGAAATTTGTACTTAACAGACTTTATTATTAAGACCACCTCAGTTCCAGTGACTCATCCTATTAGTGAGGTATCACTATACACAGTTTGGAGCCATGCAAGGTAATAAACATGTGCATGACTTTTACCATGCCTTACATCCATCTTTGTAGATGAAAATATGCTGTACATATGAAATGGTCATTATAAAAAAAAACACATAAAACAACTATCTTTTAACAAGACATAAATTCTAATATTTCAAAATTATGGACATTACATGACTCAGTTAAGCTAGTAAGAGCCTGATTATGTACCATTATTAATAATTATTTGTCACACCAAACAATCTTGTAATTTTAATCATTAACAGTCAAAAAAAATATAATGCAATAAAATAATTCATCACATTTTTCTCTTGGACAAAAATTTTATTCAGAACATGAGAACCATAAATGACATATTGTATACACACTGTTTAATATTAATTTATGAAGACACTAGCAGGGTATGACAGACTCCAGACAGCACTGAACATTGGTTCACTGTAACCTTAATCTTGTTTTTTTAAGTCCATAAGCAACAAGTTCATTCCTTTCTTCATAAGCAAACTATACATGAAGTTTAGTGAAGATAGATGGTGTACAACGTAAGTTTTCATGTAAAAACCATTGTTCTTTTTTGGGGTCATCATCATACTGAACTTTGAACTTTAAACTGTCTTCCTCTACATTTATTTCTTACTTCCTTTGCATACAACCAAGCCATTCACACAACTATGTGTACCAATGTAGCATTTAGCAAAGTTATGTTACAGAATTTATTTCTGTTGTTTGTGTTATTATGACCTTGACCTTTAATCTTATGACCCCAAAATCAAAGGGTTTTTTTCTTGTCCTAAGTAAAAGCTATGGTAAGTAGTCATGAACTAAAGTTATCATTTAACAACCATAAATGGACAGAAAGATGGACAGACAGACAATGTCAAACTATGGTATTTGGCACCTTATAGCAGCTATTTAAAAAGAGGGTAAGTACACCTTTTTATCATCAATTGTGAATAACTGTAAACAGAATGCAATAAAAAGGAAAATAATCACACTCACTCTCATGTAATAAAATTTGAAATAAAATGTAGCAACTAACCTTCTTTATCTAAGATGTTGATCACAGAGTCAATAAAATGTTCAAATCCCCTCCACATTCTTTTTTCTTCCTCAAATCTGACCTTCACTGTCCCTGAGCCTTGGTATAGACTTATTAATGAATCATGGTCCAAGGGTGCAATGAAGTAACTGCTGACTTGCAACATGAGATCCTTACACAATCCAAGTCGTCTGCTCTGGGTCAAAGGTCGCATCACATCAAGGGCCTGGGCACGCACCTTTCTGGAAAATTAGTTGTCTATAATACACTGTCATGATGATGATGATGATGATGATGATGATGCACACAAAATATGACAATAAAAACTGGAATGACAAAGATAATTTTGAAATAAATGCTGACAACAAAAACAATAAGAGTTCAACAGTTGAAAAGAGAATGAAAACATACATTTAATTTCCACACGTGCTGTTTGAATTAACATACAAGTTCTCTTTTCTCAATGCATGCTGCTTATTACTACAAAAATATATTATGGGCATAAAATCAAGCACATGTATAAGTTTAAAACAGATGGTAGACTTGCACAGAACAGCATATGAATGCAATCTCATGCATATGTATATCATTGCATGCACACGAAACTTAATGCAGCAATGGACAGGGTCATATGGCTTCTGCTGTTCCTTAAAAAGAACAAGAGATCCGTTCAAAGAGAAATGATTACATTCTAGTTATTCTGATGGCCCTTTGACTTGTTATTCTGTGTACCTGCACTGTGACTCTTTTAAACAACAGAGAACCTTGGGAACTAGCTGCATGCTTCCTATCACTGTGGCAACCCCTGGATCACTGGAAGCAAGCCTGGACAGAAGATGAAGTGCAGCACATTGGGGACCACTAAAAACATAATGTTAACTGAATATATAAAATTACTAGAAACCATACACTGTCAATGACAATATAAGTCTTACAAGACACAATGGAAATTTATGAAGAAAATCAAAGGCCATAAAAAGAAGCATTGATTCCCCTGTCAGACAATAGCCATTACAAAATGTACAATTAACATAAATTTTCAATTTCACATCCAGTGAACTTGATCTTTGATCTATCAACATCAGATTCTATATAGAGCTGCCCTTCCTCAAATGTACTGCAACAGTAAAGTTGTAAAAACTAACTGGGCCTGTCAAACTTCCTCAAATGTAGCAGCAGGGAGGGTGAATCCTACAAAATTTTCAATTAGAGATTACGCTGAAAACTAAAGTTTCCTACGGAGATGAAAATACAAACGTCAATAACGTCAAAACTGAATCTCTAACCGACCCAAAACTTTCCTATTTGGGTTAGCTTATTTTTGTTACTTTATTTTTTTACTTTTGTGTTTTTGTTTTTTATGGCATGTTTATGTGCCACTCACACACTCGATGTCGTCGCCCTCCCTGCTGCTACTCCACTGAAGAATTAAATCATTATTATATCAATAATAACGCTAACCATGGAATCTCACGCATCTAAACTAGCTCGACAGCGACTAGAGACAATTAAAAAATATCTTCCAGTTCGTGATTCTGTCAAACAAAAATTACAAGAGCATCAGGAGTCTCAGGTGGAATTTACAGAAGGCACAGAACAGTTATTTAAACCAATTACAAACGCTACCGTGGGTCTTCTTCCCACGTTGGAGAAAACCGCTGAGGCTACAATGGCATCGCAGCGGGTTATCAGAGCATTACCAGAACAAATTAAAGAAGCTATGGAGTCTGCTGATAAAACATGTGCCGAAATTCAACACGTTAAAGATATCATCGAGGATCTGTCTAAACCAGAATTAAAAATTAGATATTTTAATTAGCAGGGTTATTTAGAAGTTATGAATGATCCTGTTAAGGTTGCTGCAGCGGGATATCAGATATGGCATCAGTTTCTAAAGCCAGAATATTATAACACCTCAGAAGACGAGTGGGCTGCTAGGGTATTTCGTGAATACAAGGATATTTCACAAATCAGTAAAAAACATAAAAAAGAATATGATAATTTTCTTAATGAAGTTTATGAAATGAAGAAAGGGGTTGGACTGCCAGTTACATCACCAAGAAAGCAGCAATCTTGACAAAGAAGACAACCATCACCTCACATAGACGAAGAAGAAGCAGAAGCAGGAAGAGTGGACCCCGGTGTAACTGGAAGTGATATTGCTACTCAAGGAAGTGATCTTATCACTCCATGCCCCAATAAAGTCTTTGCCGACATGGAGAGACTAGAAATTCTGATTGGTGGAAAACGAGCTGGTAATAATTCCCCAGAAATCATTAATGAAGCAGCTGCTATTTGTCAGAGATTATTTACAGGCGGTATCATGGATATTAATGTTTATCGATCCCTCATCGATGAAATCGCCGATGATTACCTCAGTGATTAAGGGTATACAATTAAATCAGTGACAAGAAAATAAGATGATCATACATAATGCTCACCATTGACCAACTATGGTCTGGGTGATAAATTCGCGATTACCTACATATAAAGCGATCTACGGAGATGGATTCAGTGATGATGTTCAGGGTTTATTTAGAAGAATAGCCCCAAAAGCAATACCGATTGCAAAGCAACTGGAGATGAAAGCTATTGACGTTGTTTGTGAAAAAGGTATTGGTGCTGTTGGTGATGTTGCCGGTAAAACATTTTCGGCAATCAAGGATAGACTAGTACAATTAGTACGACGATAACCTCAGCCAGTAAAACCTCAGCCAGTAAAATTACCCAGCACAGAAGTTATACCTGCAAATGTTAGTAAAATAATAAATCAAGCTGCAAATCAAAAACTAGCGGAGTTAGTGTACCCTTTTCAGAAAAAGAAAAAAATATAACTGCTAGTCTGACAGCAGGAAGTGGTCTTCGTGTTAGATGATAACAAATATAATAAAATGTTCAAGCGTGTATCTGATCCCGCACTCAACATGGACGCACCAATTCTCAAAGATGAATCGATACATGATTATCAGTATTATTCTTATAACGCATGACAGCCAAATCAGCATGGAAGAATTGAATTACAAGTTCAGGATACAAGCAGATATTTCTTACCCGCTGAGGCATTTATTGAAGTAGAAGGTAAAATTTTAAAAACAGATGATACTGAATACGGTGCTGAGGTTAGGGTTGGTTTTGTTAATAACAGCATCATGGCGTTGTTTGACAGTGCCACAAACATGATTGACGGAAGAAATACTGAATCAATTCAGAAAGACGTCGATGTTGCCATGATGATACTTGGCCTTGCAAGATATAGCAATGATTATTCAAGATCAGCTGATCCGTCAATGATGCTTGTGAAGGATACTTCTGACCACCCTGACAACAGACCATATAATGTAAGACCACCAAGAAAAAACTTAACCGATAACAATGACGCTGATGTGTGGCCGGTGGTTCATGGTGCTAATCCAAAATTCAACTCAGGATTCACATTACGTCAATCAATGCTGAAAGGTGGAAGAAGAACATTTTCGTATGCAATTCCACTATCACATATTTCTGGATTTTGCAGAAATGTCAGAAAGGTTATTTTCGGAGCCAAGCGGACAGTTGTACTTGTAAGAAAGGCTACCGATGATGATGCAATCTGGTGCCCTGTTGGTGATGCAGGTAAAGTAATACTGACCAAGCTTTCATTGTGGATGCCAACAATGACTCCATCATTCCCTGAAGAACAACGGTTGTTCTATTTTATGGACTCGGGTGGTAAATCAACATTATCATGGTTGACAATGACCACAGATAGTGTTCAAAGTAACATTAATGGTTTATTCACATGGCAGATAGCTTCACAGCAGGGTGTTTCTGTGCCACAATATATATTTGTTGCTTGCCAGGATGCTGCACAAGTAAACTCACAAACACGAAGTACAATGATATTTGACAAACTTGGTGTTACTGAAGTTTCACTGAGAATAAATGGATATCAAGAACCATCTGAAGATATATTATTAAATTTTGAAAATAATCATGTTGCACATGCATATCATCGTTTGATGACATTCATGGGATGTGATCAAAATACTGATTCTGGTCTGCAAATATCACAACTAGATTTTACAACGCTGTATCCGATCTATTATTTCTCACTGGAACATTTGGATTTAGTTAGGCAATCTGTCGTTGATATACATTTTTGAGCTTGTGTGGCAAGAGGTGCAATTGCTGATTACAGAGCAATTGCTGTTTATACCCTCAGATAAAACAATGTCGCTTGAAGGTGCTGGTGGACAAATGAGAGTCATTGATGCTCCAGTAGAAAACGTAATTAAATTGATCATGATATTATAATGTCATATCATCATGTTAGTGTTACTCTGATTCCTGGTCAGATTAAAAAGCTACAATCAGTATCAAAAAAGAATTCGGGAATGAAAATATTACTGAAATCAGCACAACTTGCAGGTGGTCCAAATAAACTGTCACTGACTGAAAGTCAACTCAGGCACTTCAATGATGCCAAACGATCAAAGACCGGTGAATGACTTGATCTGTCTGCGGGTGCCAATAGCAACATTGCCAAGACAGGTGGTATATTTCCACTTCTCGCAGCTATACCAGCGTTGATAGCCACTGCAGTTCCAGCTGTTGCAAAAGCAGCTGCACTTGGTGCTGTTGGAACTGCCACTGGAATGGCATTAAAGAAAGCAACAGGAAAAGGAATAAAAAAATCCCCAAAAAAAGGGAAAGGTCTAAGACTGCCAGGAACCCCTCGTTCATGGTATGGAAAAGGTCTAAGACTTCCTGGGACACTTCGTTAGATGCAAAGCATCTCCTTCCCATGTCCAATTTTTATTTACTTGATGCTGCTGTGTGATTAAATATCAAAAACTTCAGAGGTGTTTTTATGCGTGATCAATTACCAAAACAGCCAAATCGTATCATTAATCTCGATAGAAGTTCTGGTCCAGGTACTCATTGGGTTGCATACGCGATTGATCCACATGGAATTATTTATTTTGATTCATATGGGTTGGCACCACCGAAGGAATTTTTAAAATATGTCAGCGGAGTGCAAACTTCCATATGGTATTCAACATTACCAACACAGACAATAACTGATCTGCCAATATGCGGTCGTGAAGTACTCGCTGTACTCGATGCTATTTCAAAATATTCCGATGCACCTCATAAAGCTGCAAATGTGTACACGAGTTCTGTTTTAAATAATCACTAATCATATAATGGTTGATATTTATGGAAGAGCCTCTATCAAAGACAAGAAGAAAGAAGATATCGATTTGTTGAAATACACTACAAAAGATGAACTCGCTGAGCTTATCGATTTATCTGGCGTTGACAGAGATGAAGTTGTCATTTTTCAGGATAGATATGGTGTCTTAAAGATGAGTAATATTAAGTGGATCGACATAATTCGAAGAGTTCTCGGTGCTGCCATGGATAATATTCCAGTATTTACTGACAGCGGTAGAATCAGAAACTCAAATGTATCAATCGCAACTATCAGAAATGAAATTACAAAAGTGTTGCTGATCGTTTACAATCCACCGGTTATACAATGAAAGGTGAACTCAACATGAATGGAAATAAAATCATTGTTTTAAGAGAACCGACAAGTGATGAAGATGCCGCAACAAAGAAACATGTGGCTGATAAAGATACTACGATCGATGACAAATTAAACACACAACAAGCCAAGTATGAGGTGGTTTGCCTGCAATAATTCGTTAGTATTTTCTTATAAAAATAACCCAGATGGAACCCCAGATTGGCAAGTTAATGGTATTCCTACAGGCAGTTATCAAATCGAACAGATCAACAATGAATTCCAACTCAGAATTAAATCTATCACAGGAAAAGAATTTAAAATCGCTATCATGGTTCACGAGCCAACATTATCAGCTGCGATAGAAAGATCAACACCTGACTACACCGTAGATATATATCAATCATCAATCAGAACTGTATTAGGATGGCCAGAAGTTCCACCGACATATGTAGGTCTACCAGAGCCTAAACAAGCTGATTACATTTCAGACAAGAAATTTTATTGGGAAAAAACTCCAGATTATGAAAAATGGACATCAATACCAAAATTTACACTTATAACACAAATCAAACCTTATCAGAGGGGAAGACGTGGTACTCTGGTATGGAATCATGGAATATATATGTTTGTGGAAACTGATATCGAAAATCATTTCAAAATCATTAATACTGAGCACACACAAATAAGTGACAAACTACGCCAGACATTCACCCATTATATTAATGAGTATCCCCCCATTAGCGATTATCTGAGGGGTGAAATCATCAAACAAATAGAGCACCTGAACAAAGTAGCATCGGATTTTGAGAATTATCATCAAAAAGTCATAAAAATGGTGATTGAAAGTAGTGACGCTGATAAAATCAGTGGTGGTTTATCGTATAAAGAAATATTCCTGAGCAGTCATTCAATAACAGAGGCAGATCTGCCAACATTTAAATATCCAGGATTCAACGCTGATGAACTGAAAAAAACTGTCAAAGATATCATCGATGAATACTATCCCCAGATTATTGCTGCATGGAGAAAAATATCCCCACCAGCGATTATTCTCAGGCATAACAATGATCCATACAGCGGTGGTCATCATGTATCACCAGGTGTTGTAAACATCACATCAATGATCGCAGTTAATTTGATGTGTGACGCCATTGATGGAAGTTATCAAGTAGATACTGAAAAATCCATACAAGCACAACAGGGATATATATCTTATATTCATTTACCCCCGAAGTACCTCCTGGGTTTTTAATTGTGTCAGTGCCCATTAATCCAGTTTATCTGGATGTCATAATCTGCTGTTGTCACGGATACATTTTAGACTTACTGATCAGGCCGGACACTTACTTGACCTACGTCAAGAAGTTCTGGCAATAAGTTTGTATGTACGCTCATCATCGTGACTGATCTCTTCTCAAATTAAATTACACGAATAAATATAATGGATGGAATAATTGCTGATATAGAAAAACTAACCCTTGCACAACAATTGATGGTGTGTTATTATTGTCTAAACAAACTTCATAGTAAGATTCTTGATGTTGTAATCGATAAAGTAAAAAAATCTGAATTAATGGAAAAAAATGAAAAAAATAAATCTGAATCATAATAAATCTGAATCAGAATATTATAATCTGAATCTGAATATTATCAGAATAAAACCTAAAATAAAAAATATTTCTGAATCAGAATAAATATCTGATTCTGAATAAATATTATTATCAGAATAAAACCTACAATAAAAATATTTCTGAATCAGAATAAATATAATTCGATTCTGAATAAATATTATAATCTGAATCTGAATCAGAATAAATATTATAATCTGAATCTGAATCAAAATAAATATTATAATCTGAATCTGAATCAAAATAAATATTATTATCAGAATCTGAATCAAAATAAATATTATAATCTGAATCTGAATCAGAATAAAAATAAATATTATCATCTGAATCAGAATCAAAATAAATATTATTATCAGAATCGGAATCAGAATCAGAATAAATATTATAATCTAAATCTGAATCAGAGTAAATATTATAATGAAAGTTTATTTTTTACCAACAATCAGACTAAACTCACCCCATCGATGGGGTAAATATCCGACTAAAAATGAAAATCAGACTAAATTCTGAAAAATCGATGGGGTAAATGGTACTCAAAATTAAATTTTTGGTGATAAAATTACACTGAAACAATAAAAATATTATTTTTTACTGACCGACAACAACAATAAATATTATTACACCACTCCCTTAATAACTCATGCACAACGGGGTCCACAAACATAGACCGCGCTATAAGCGAGGGCGCAAGTTACCGAGGGACCTCCAAAAACTGAAGAAAAAAAATTGCTTGGACATCGAGAAAACAGCAGGGAGGTGTCAGGGTAAGGGAACTTTGCTGTTTAATGACTGAATCCTCATGTTACATTCACGTCGATAATAATTTTTAATAATGCACTTTTTCTAATGAAGTTGTTCGTTATTCTGTTTAAATAACATTTATTTTCAAAATGTCCAACATGTGAAAGATCGTTCCAACTGGTTTCAACAACCATTACGTTTACACAAAAACATGTGTGTATTACGTCACTGCTTTTTGTTTTCTTGATGAGTCTGGTTCCCAGAGTGGTATGGCATTGTATCCTGCCAAATTGGGAGTCAAAAGAGCAGGGAACTAGACTAACTGTTGATACCGCACCAAACAAGATTCCTTTTGTTAAAAATACAAGCGAAATTTTAGTGAGACAATTGTCTACATCGAATCTCAATTTTTGTGCTGTTCAATTAGTACAGTATTGATATCATGATTTCAATGGAAGTAATAATGAAACTTTTTATCATTCTTGAGGATATCTCAAAGTGCCAGTTCAAGAATTCTCTGAAACTCGCTTGCCCACAATGGTCCATATCTGTGAAACCAAGCTCTTTATTTTACGAAGTATAGTATTCTTTTCGCTTGGCTGACGTGCTATCTTTGATCACAGTTACCAATGAGTCAGTTAATTTAAGGTAGTTTACCATATTTTATGTAATTTTTCGTACACGAAAAAATAATTATTAATTTCAGTGTACAAAAAATTATATGTAAAATAAATAATTATCATTTGGTGGTACTGACCGTGTACGAAAAATAAAGGGATCGTACCAAAACAAGTTCTATGGTACACACGCTACTCGACAACCTAACGGTACAAACGTACAAAGTAAACGTATATTTTCTGTCTCATTCTGCTCTCAATTCAAGAATCTAATTACAATAAATCAAAAGTACTGTTGTTATTAGTGAACAAAAGAGAGAGAGGATTATGTCTCAGTGTGCAAGCTCGTCTGCATTTAGAACATATGTAGCTGTTATGTTGTGTAATATTGGCAAAATGATCAAGATGGTTTGAACATGTATAAGTTATGGGTATTATTTATTGGTAAATTGTACTAAACGATACGACCCCACATCATCAAGAAATTAAGTGCAAGTTGTATTTTTACCTCAACAATAATCTCATTATCAAACTGCAATAAAAAATAAAGAACTTGAAATCAACGTTTAAGTTAATGCACGTGCGCACGCGTGTGTGTGTGTGTGTGTGCACGCGCGCCAGAGAGATCAATCAAACAACATTTTTTCAGTGTACAAGACCGTATTTATTCAGTGTAGTTTTTATTTTTAGCTTTTGCAAAAAGAAAAAAAGACTATTTTCAGTTACCTGACGAGTGGGATAATCCTCATGTATTACGACCCTACTATATTCCATTAGGAATAAACACCGCCAAATCAACAGTTCATTCTTGTTTTAATTATGATGTACATTGTCACAACAACCACATGGCTATACAGTGTTATTTTACATGGTAATTAAACATGTTTTGGGTTTTGGTTATTCCATTTGAAACCAGACTGAGGGCAAGAATCGACTGAAGAGGTCAAATCAGCGAGGCTGCCAGTAGGGAAATGAGGCTCTCTTTAGGGAAATGAAAGTCTGTCAATGTGCTATTGAAGCCGTCGTCCATATAGCAGATGTTATAAGGACAAGCGATCATATGCATTACTTGTTATTCGAACTCGCCAATAAAGATAATAGTGGGGTATATCATAGAATAGATTTACAATAAAATGTTAATTATATCCAAGTCAAAACAGAACAAGCGCTTAAAGATAGCATATGTATATATATGAATCGATTTAACGGAGTCCGTGACTTTCAAAATTTACGATGGAAAATGACAAGGTTTTTATATTTTATGTTTGTATGACTAATGAAACAATAAGGCTAGTTGACCAGTGGTCTGTGGTCTGCACTTTAGCATGTACTGAGATGTAATTTTTGTTGGATAAGACAACATCAAAGGGCTTCCAAACTCGTTT